>QANZ01040591.1:104451-140289 GCA_003254925.1 Chamaecrista fasciculata | reverse complement strand
TTTTTTTTTTTTTTTTCAAGCAAGCAAAACCACTATAAGAAATGGCCAAAACAAACGCCTTTCATAAGTAAACTTGTATTATCTTTTAAAATTAATTATCAATTACTAGAGAAATAAATGAGATGATATATACTCCGGTTGTCTCAAATTATCAGCTTTTTAAAGCAAATGCACACAAATTAAGGAAACGATTAATTTACCTAAAATAAAGAGAAATGAGATTAAAATATTAAATTATCCTTATTAAATTACTTCTAGCTACTCTCACTAATTTAATAGCTTTGACTTTTAATAAGGATAGAATGGTAAAAAAATAATTATTGCTCTTTTGACTTTGTAAAACATCAGATATTTTGGGATAAAAAAATTCCTCCAACAAAGTAAATATTTTGATACAGAGAGAGTAATATATGTATTGTATGATCAGTTCGTCACATATATAATGCTACATATATTGGTCATATACTCCTTCAAGATATAACTAATCAATTTGAAAAATGGTCATTTGTTACTTGTATGATCGATGATATGCTCGCTTCCCTTAGATACCTTAAATGAAACCTTGATCAATTTGTCTTATTATCAGTACATGTGTGTAATCGAAATAAACAAGTGATTAATATATTAACTACTGATCATCGCCTTTTCAACGTCTGATCTATTAATTAATCTAAGAAATGTCTTACAAATAAACAAGTTTGTGTGTGAAATGTATCTGCCGATCATGACTTTGTAAATAACAGTATTATATGAGTACGACGGGAATAGAGCGTTGAAATATTACTCCTGTACAAGTAATTAAGAGTGTTAAGACATATTAATATAACTAATTGACTACATAAGATGGATCAAGCCCAACGGTGTCAAACTTAATTATTGGGAGCCTGTTTTCTCTGTTTTTCTTTGCCTGCGTCTCCATGGGACCACTTGCTTCAAGCTATCATAAATACTTGTCTGCACTTCAAAAATTACATATTTGTGAGTATATAACTACTACTACTTCACTAATAAAATAATGATTACACTAAGGGCGTGATTTGCACACGGTTAATTAAAATCTTTCACCTAATAATTAACATTCAATATCATTTGTCTAATTCCGACGTCAAAAATGAAAAAGGAGTAATAATTCGCTTTGTGATATTGTCAGTTTTTCTTTTTTCCTAACCACAAGTTTACAGTGGTACGGTGGCCACACCGCCACAGGGTAAGTAAAGTCTTGGAATTGGATATTTTGGTAGAATTCAAATAAACATTAGCCTTTACTTGGATCCTAAAAGCCCCATATATATAAGAGGCTAGGGCTTTCCGTGGCCGTTCGGGTAAAATATATATATATATAACGTTTGTTTTGATATTCGTAATTATTCAATGACTAAATAATATATTTCTATTATTTAAGGACTAAATTTTTAGAAGTGTGAAAATTAAAAGATTAAATAATAAGTTTTTACTTTCGTAAACCCCATCTACTACTTTCTCTCTCCCATTATCTATACAATTAGCAAATTATCAACTTCCACATGTTTATTACTTATTTTTTAATTTTTAATTTAATTATTTTTGACCAACCAAAAGCACTCTCACACATATAATATAGTATAGATATAGATATAGATATCTTTTGGCGAGAAACAAAAAAACTGTTATATATAATTATTTTGGCCAAAATTATATTTTGGTCCCTCAAGTTTTTAAAAAGTTTTGTTTTAGTCCCTCAAGTTTCCAAAAAGTTCCTTGTTAATCCCTAAAATCTATTAAAATTGTCTATTCATTTCTTTTTTTCTTAACGTTTTGATCTTATTATATAAGCAAAAGGTCATTCATGTAAAAAATTAAAACTTTTTAGAGATGAAAGTTTATTTTTCCTTTTTTAAAAGAAAAACGTTGATGAAAAATGCCTAGGGACTAAAACATTTTGGAAAGTTGAGCTATCAAAACGGAACAAAAAAAAAGATGAGAGACCAAAACAAAATATTGAGCAAAACTGAGGGGCCAAAATAAGACTTTGGCCAATTATTTTTTAATTAAAACCTTTCACTATATATTTCAAACAAAACAGAGTGAATTGAAGAGAAATAGAGAATTGAGTTGAGTGTATATATATATAGTATACGTACGTACCCAGAAATGAGAAGTTTTGTTAGAAATGTTAGAGAAGAAGGTTGCTCTAAGTGTTGTGCATGTCTTGGCCCTCTTGATCTTCACTCTAGTGGTATGGCAGTGAGAATCTAATCCCAGTGTACATATTGAAGATTGAAAACTTGCGTCCAAAGCGACGTCGTTCTCGTCATCAAGCCTTGTAGAAGTTCTCCTGAAACTGCTAGTAGAATTCCAGAAGTAGTAATTGGTGTTATTGGGCTGAGAACGAGAGGAAGTGAAGGAGCTGGCCCGGCCCATGTAAGGCCCATCCAGCACGGTGGTTGGGGACGAAAACACCAGCCTGCAAGGAGGCAAATTTAAATCCAAGGATTTAGCACTCTTGGGCTTGGGCTTTGGCTTGGGCTTGGATTCGGTGTGGCCAGGCCTAGGCTTTCCGGGTGCTTCCTCCCATAAGAACGGCACAGATACGGCGGCCTGAAGCGGCGGCGTAGGCATCTCCGACGTCTTTCTTGGCCGTGAAGTCAACAAAGACAGCTTCGGTGGTGTTCCTATTACTCTTGATGCTTTATTAGCCTCTGATGATGAGGATGCCATAATTAATTAAATCTCTCTCTTTCTCTCTCCGTCGGTTACAATATTTGTGAGTGTGCCTGTATATATAGAGAGAGATTAGAGAGTGTGTGAATGTGAGAAGACGCTCCTATAGCTTGTACTTCACGAGAGAAGAGTGAGAATTAAGACGCGCATGTTACTGTTAGTTTTCTGTTTTGAGATAGGGTGGTGGAGTGAATTACTAGAGTACCCTTCAGATAAGAAAGATGGACAGCGACAATCAACGGGCAAAATATTTTGACATAGTCAAAAATAATAATAACAGATAGATGGAGGTGGTTGGTTGCTTCCTCCGTGGGGAAAATGGGAAATTTGCCCCTAACGTAACCAAAGCCCAAAGGCCCAAAAGTAGTCGTTCCTTCCACAGTTCTAAACTAAAAAGTAGAAACTAAACTTACTACAAAGTTGAAACCGCCAAAAAGTACGTGTAATTGACAAATCCAACAACAGTTGCTTTTTTGGTCACTTTTAGTCTCATAACTTTTGCTCAAGTTTCAATTTGGCCCCATAACTTTTTTTTGTTGTGCTTTTGGTCCCATATCTTTGCAAAAAGTTGCAGATTTGGTCTCGTATCACTTTTGGTCCCATATCTTTTGGTCAGGTTGCAGAATTGATCCCATATTTTGACAAAAAATTTCACTGTCAATCCCACCTGATCCAAATATATGAGACCAATTCTGCATCTGACATAAAGATATGAGACCAGTTCTGCAACCTGACCAAAATATATGAGATCAATTCTGCAACATGATCCAAAGATATGGGACCAAAAGTGTAACACAAGACCAATTCTGTAACTTGAGCAAAAGATATGGGGCCAAAAGTGCAACAAAAAAATTATGAGACCAAATTGAGACCTTAACAAAAGTTATGGGACCAAAAATACATTTTAGCCTTCTTTTTGCGTCAAAATTAATGATTTCAATCACAGATTTTCGTGGTTAACAAAACTCGATAGTGTTCTCAATGTCAAAATCAATAGTGGTGGGTGCATGGTGAAATCGCTTCCACGTAAAATTTTCTTATCGAATAAAGAATTTTAAACTTTTATAATGAGGTGATATAATATGGGCCCAAAATTGAAGCATAAAATACGCATCACAATTTATATTTTCGTGCCGTGTACCAAAAGCTAGCATCCGTCGTCTCCATTACATGCATTAAAGTTTACAAAGAAGGAACAAAAAGGCAAAATCCAAGTTTGTCTCAGTGATCGAGCCAGTTTATACCGTGCTATCTAAAGGTATTTGGATGTGTTTTATGATGTCTTTTTTATAACCTAGGTATTTTAGGCCTCTAGATATGATAATTGTTGCATTGAGATCGTAATTGCATTTTGGTTCTTTTATCGGTTTTTATTGTAATTCTCTCATGTTTTAAGTGTTTAATTATATCTTGAGGTTTTACATGTGTTATCTTAGTGTAGTTGTAAGCTTTTAGGAGCCAAGGACCCAAGGATTGAAGTGGAAGAAGGCCGGGATCGTAGCGGAATGAAGTCGGGAGCGAAACGAAGGCGAAACACCATTTTTTTAGAATAGGCCGTTGGCAAGCCACCTCTTGCCTTGACGGCTTTCCAACGGCCTCAATTACAGTGCCTTAGGCCGTTGGTCCGCCGCCATGCACAGTAGCGGTTTTCCAACGGCCTTGTCGCGATTTTTCATGCTGATTTCGTATTTTTGCAAATCCAACCCGATTTTGCACTCATATAACCCGAAACTTAACCCTAAGGACCCGAAATATTGTTCCTAAATTGACCCAACTCATCATTTAACCTATATCCACCAAAAACCCTCATTCACACAACATTTTCACCTCACCAAGCCTCCACCAAGCCTCCAACTCGTCCCTCTATTTCTCCACCTCGTCTCCTTCATTCTCAACCACCCTCCATGGCCGAAACTGAGGTTTGGGAGTGCAGCTCCGGCATCTCTCCACCAATGGTCGGCTAAGAACCTTGCTTGGAGTGTGGATGATGAAGCTAGAGCACCGGATTCTATCGTCTAGGGAGTTTTTCTTAGTTTATCGTCTTGTCTATTTGGGATTCTAGTTTAGTTGTTTAACTTGACTTAGATTTCTGATGTAGTTGATGATATTGATTATGTTCTCTAAGTTTGTTCTTGATTATTTCACATTTGACTCTTTAATCGATACTCTTCGTTGTTAAGCTCTATCGTGATAGTGTTGATTGTGATAATCTTAATTGATGTTTGTTTAATTGTCAATTGGATTAGCTCTAGGAACTATCTTGACTTAATTGAGATGTGAATTAGTTGATTAGGTTGATTAGTCACTTGTTTAAGAGCTAATTAATTGGGTTAATTAATCTTTTCTATGAGTTTTCATGGCAACGTCAATTTGGTCCCTGAGTATGAATTCCCTATATAATTTGTGGTGCAATGATAGCTTAGTCATTCGATAACTCCAAGTATTTCTCCATTTTTTATCCACTTTTATAGTTTTGTCTCGTATTCAGTTTAGTCCCTTATTCATAGTTTTGCTTTAGTTCTTAAACAAATACACTTTTACCGGCATTTCTTAGTTTGTTTAAAATTTTTAAAGCCAAATCGATCATTTCTTGTGCCTTGAATCGCTCGTATTTCACATTCGGGGAGTCCATAAGAGAATACGACCCCGCGAGTATCAATATGTAGTATAATGATTTTAATTTTGAGGCATATATATCAATTGTTGAGGCACTCTATTTTCATTACCATATATATAAGGGTCTGAAATATATTTCTTTCTCTCTCTCTTTTTTATTTTTGATTTTAATTTTGAAACCAATTTTCATTGACAATTGTAAAACATCAAGGCAAAAAAGTGAGTAGCCTTTTCCACCTACGCATTTTGTAGCATTACCCTAACCAAAAGGCCTGAAGAAATCTACAATAATTAGCTAGAGAAAGGATACAAATTAATAAAGCATATTATAGTGACTCATGCAGCTATTATTACCAGGTGCCACAGAGATATTGACAGAAAGCTAATTTTTGGGCTGCTAATGGAATTTTTATATTTTTGGTCAGAGCTGCTAATGAAACAAAATGGCAGATAATAAAATAAATTAAAAAAATAATCTCTGTTTTTGTGATGTAAAGCCCTAAATAGATTGGGTATGTTGTGAATTTTCCACAAGGGGAAAAAGCCTCTTAAATCTAATGGTTTCTGTCTTTTTGAGCCCATGGTGATAGTTTCAAGGATCCATGAGACCAATATTGGTGACCTGGCCCAAAAACTTGAAAAGAAAATAGAAAACCATTGCACAATGATGTGGCATTGTGAGGAGAGTAGGCAGGCATATAAAACGTCCTCCTAAATTGGTGTTACCATAAATCCCACAGAGGAATCATTGATATGATATAAATGTATTATTTCTTGTAGCATGACAAAAGCTGACATCAGATTTCCGAATCTGGGTCAACATCATAGAATTAAAGGAGAAGATTAACATTATCATCACCAATTCACCACTCTTAAATGCACTTAATAACTTTCCATTGGTCACATTATTAGTATCTTAAATACACTTAATATATACGTCCGTTATGTTAACATTTGTAATTAATGCTGAGTTAATTAATCCCTCGTTATCCTGAATCACAAGTTCAAAATTCTGAACGAGAGCAAGAATGAAGCCTCCGATGGTACAGTGCATAGTGGCCTTGGGAATCGCGTTGTTGGTCTTCATGGGAACCATGGTGACTCTGTTTGCGGCGGTGGTTCTGTTCGCCGGCAGCCTCTACTTTTTGGACTCCGACGACGACATTGAAATTGGAGGAAGATGCGATCAGATTGTGGAATGGGAAAAAGTGATGGAAGAAGGAAGAAGAAGAAACGAAAGCGAGTGTTGGATTTGCTTGGAGGAATTCGAGGAAGGAGACAAATGTGTGCTATTTCCAGTTTGCAACCATGTTTTCCATTGCCACTGTATTGTGTCCTGGTTGTCTCAGAAGAAGCGAACTTGTCCGGTTTGTCGTTTTAAACTTTAAACGGTTAAATGCTCATTTTGCTCCTAAATATATATTTTAATGTTCATTTTCTTCTATTATGTTTCAAAATATTCCAACTGCTCCTAAATGTTGGTAAAATTTTTCATTTTGGTTCCAAACTATTCAATATGGCTCGTTTTAAGTTCAAATACGACGAGTTTAGAGTTACATATTGTTCTCAAAGAGTAATTTCTCTATCTAGTTAGGGTAAAACGAGATCAAATAGGTCTTAAAAGTAGACCTCTCATTTCATGGTGAAACAAGTAAAGTTGACTATATCTCTCGCGTTTCAAATGCGAATGCAGCGAATTTAAAGCTACGAAAGTCCTTTGAACTTGAAATGAGAGAAGAGAGAAATATAATCATATTCAATAATTTGAGACCAAAATGAAATATTTTACCAATATTTAAGACTAAAATGAAATATTTTGTCAACATTTAAGATCAATTTGAATATTTTGAAATATAAAAGACCAAAATGAACATTAAAACATACATTTAGGACCAAAATGACCATTTGACCAACTTTAAACCTATATTCTAGAAAAAGAATCCTTAAGGCTTAGGCTTGAACTTGGGTTTGTGCCTAATTCAGCCTGGCGGATGAACAGTTCTTGTTAGGACAAAAGGAAAACATACACCGGAAATAGTTTGTAAGAAATTGTAGTTTTACTAGTTGCAAAGACGATGAATCGAAATACATAATTTATTTTTTAAAATATTTTAATAGTCAACAATTTGATTTTTTGTGTCAAACTTATCTTTGAATTCAAATTAATTTTGTATTTTTAATCCTTAAATTTGTATTAAATTAATATTTTTTTATTTTTGAATTTGTATTTTTTTTTCTTGAATTTGGTTAAAAGACTAAATTATTGGTAATTACAGTAATTGAAGTATTGAGGTGCATTATCTGTTAATCAGATACAAATTTAAAGATCAAATGATAAATTTTCTTGATATCCTTTATACTTATGTGAAGTATGCAAATTTGCATTTCGAACCGAAAACGCAAGACTACCTTAAAAAGTTTATCAAATTACTTGATGTGTGAATTTCTATCCTATAGAAACTAAGAACAAGTAACGGGCCAGTTGGTAGTTGGTACCCCCCGAAAAAAAAAAACAAGTCTACATAATTTGCAATCTTAGTTAAGTCTAAATAAACATTTATAAGACAAATTTAAGCATTAAGGATTAAAATTAAACATTTACAAAGCATAAGTTTGTTTTCTAAAAAATAAAACTGTAGCCACTAAATTATAATATTAGGTAAAGTATAGGGACCAACTTAATAATTTTTCCTAAAAGAAAATTAGTGTGGGAAGCAATACTGTTTAGGAAAGTTTGAATGAAGAAGAGAAGAAGAATAGCTATAAACATCAATTCCATTATTACAATCTCCCTGTGACTTCCATGTGCAAAATTTATTAGCAACAAAAAACAGTATAGACAAATAAATACATGATAACCATCTTCCTCACAAGTCACAAAAGAGTTATTATTGCTAGCTATATATAGTAGCTACCTCCCTTCACAAGTCAATGTTCCCTCAAGATCTCCTATAATTCGAGCTGTTTGAATTTCTAGACATCTTTGAACTTCCTGCAACAAGTTCTTAATACTATCAGCAAAGCGCTTCATGTCAATCCCACCATTTTTCTCAATTTTCTTGGCCACTCCTACAAACCCAGAAACAATCTTGGATTGAATTTCCAGCAAGTTCTGTCCACTTGCAACTATATATCTCTGTATCTGAAATGTTTCTTCTAGGAATTCCTCAAGTGTTTCTGTTTTTTTCTTTGTAGTTGCAGCGTTCAAATCCCCTCCATTTTCACATAGATCATTTTCAAACTGAAACAATTTTCAAAGTTTAAGGCTCACATACAGAAATATAGGAACTTTTTCAACTGATTGACAGTTTAAGGAATCATTTATGGGTTTTTATAAATGGATTATAATCTTGAACTGATGAAACCATATAAATGAAAATGATGCTTACCATCCTTTTGCAAAGGCCATCTGTCTTCTCTTGGAGAGATTGGTATCTTCCAACTTGTTTATTCAGCAAAGAAGTTAAAGATAGATAAGTCTTCATAGTATCATTCTCACTATCATCATCAATTTCTGTACCCTCACCATTGGCTTGCCATCCTGTCAATCTCTCAATAAGAACAAGTTGTTGCTTAAGCCTCTTGATCTTGTAAGAAACTCCAAGAGCATGTAGATCCATCTTCCTTATGGAATTGTTTGTCTTATTCAGACTTTGTTTTTGCATCAGATGAGTGGTAGGAATTTCCTCCATGGAAACATCATTTTCTTCTTCTTCTTCTTCTTCTTCTTCTTCTTCAGATTCATCATCTTCTGGAGAATCTACTTGCTTCTCACAATCTTCCACTATCAAAGTTCCCTCCATCTCTTGCACCTTTTGACCTGGTTTTCTCATGACTTTGGACCAAATGTCATCTTCAGCTACCTCTAGCTCTTGAGGACGTGAAGTCAAAAGCAAGTTACATTTGAAGCAGTTTTTTTGATTTTCCACATGTCTCCTCCGTTGGAGCCAATCCTGTTTAAGGCACCGCCGGGCACTAAATGTAGACATTTCTCTCAATGGAGATTCAAACTCCAATTCACTACTTTGAAGAAGACTAGCCCCTACTACTGGACCCAACTTCCATTTCTTTGATGACTTCATTTGTAATGTAAATTTCTCCTTGAGGGAAGTCAATTCTTCTTCTTTTTCCAATAGTAATCTCTCTAACTTCATCTTAGCATGCCTGAGATGTGTGACATCCTTAACCAATCCTTCTACATGGGATTGCTGTTTTCTTGATTCTGACTCCATTCTCAACAACTGCCAGTGAAATGCCTCTAGCTTCTCATCTTTATCACTCATTTCTTCTGCAAGAGCATCTAGCTCAGAGTGATGCCTCTGCTCAATCATAGCTGCATATTTTTCTGCCCCTGCTTTCACCCAATGTTCCAATCGCTTCCCTTTAGCAGTATTTGCTACAAACATAATAGGAGCTGTAGTTAAAAAGAAACATTATACACAGCAATTTATGTATATACAAGTACAAATGCATAAGAGAAAATATACTTTTTAGTCTTCAGATTTGTTCCAAAATTACGATTTAATCCTCGAATATTAGAAATGCACTTTAACCCCTAATTCTTTACAAAAATAAACTATTTAGTCCCTACAGTCTATATATAGATAATGTTTCAGGAACTAAATAACTACCCTTTGTAAAAAATTAAGGACAAAAGAGTGTACTTTCAATTTTGAAGGACTAAATTATAGTTTTCAGAGAAATTCAGGGACTGGAAAATAAGTTTACTCAATGAATAATATTGGTTCTTACCGAGCTCCTCATATGATTTGGGCAAGTAGTGATCATACATGGAAAAAATTTGTTCTGGCTCTTTTGAAATGTGTGACAACCTTGTTGAACCCAAATTAACCAACATGCTTCTTAGTGAATGCCTTTTATATTTTCCATCCGATACTGCCCTCCACTTTTTCGTTTCTTGTTCAGCTTGCTTCCTCCTAGCCTTTGATATCTTAATCTCTTTCAATAGAATTTGCTTTTCTGAAGCATCCAGCTTAGATTTCCTCACCATTGCTGCCAAAACCTTACCTTTCTGCTCCAAATCTTTCCGCAATTTCGCAACTTCCACACACAAATTCTTGTTCATCATCTCAGACTCCTCTTTCTGCTTCAACAGTTTACCCATGAAGGATGCTTTTTGCTTGCCATTTTCTCTCAATTCTTCTTCTTCTCTTTCAGCTTTTGCCAGCTTTTCTTGTACCTCCTTCCTCTTCTGCTCCTCTTCTTTCAACACCTTGTCCCTACACTCAACCAAATCCTCCATTTCCTTTAATTTCTCATTCAAATAAGATATTTCTTCACCTTTGTTTTTCTCAAATACCTTCAGTTCATTCATTAGGGACCCAATGTGCTGTCTTAACCTTTTCCTTTCACTCAACCAGCTTTGCTCTTGTGTTGCAAAAATTCTTACAACTTTCTCGTTGGCTTTGGCTGCTTCACGTCTCATTTGCTTCAAATTCTCAATCTCTCTCTCAGCACTCTTGAGTTTGGATCCTTCCTTCTGAACTTTCCACACAAGCAATCCCAAGATGTGTGCACTTCCTTGAAGCATATTGTCACGGATTTCAGACCACCTTTGAAATTCAAATTCTACATGTGGTTTTGAGAGAACTTGAAGGGCAAAAAATGCACAAGAAACACCAAAGTATAATGGGTACATGATGCCACCATCCCTTTTCTTATCATCGTCACACATAGTAATTATATCTAAACCAGACATTTCCTTCTCACCCATTAATTACTACTATAAAATTTGCATCCTCCGCTCTGGAAGTGATAGTTAGAAACATATATGCCCAGCACAAATGATTGAGTTTTTTTTAAAATATTATCAGTACAATTATTTAGATCACAATAATACCCAGTAAAAACAATAGATGCACAAAATGATTAAAACTACAATTTTCTCCTACAATCATTGAAGAACTTACAGTGCAATTAGTACTGAAAGTCACAGGAGAAATTGTGAGTTCCTTCCAAATAAGAAGCAAGTATACGTTTTAATGGAGATGTTAAGGCCACAAGTCACACCAAACAGGAAAGCCCAAGCACAAGATGTGAAAGATGGATGTTTACTCGTGTGAGAGTGAAAGTGACATTCCGTTGAAAGAAGGGATATTCAATTCACATCAAATAGTATAGAAGAAAAGCTATGCAATTAATAATTGGTGCCCAGATTTTCAGTGATTGTGGCCTAACTATTAGCCCCACATGCTTCCTGATCCCTTCATAACTTTCTTTTTTCTTCCACCACCAACCTTTATTTATTTTTGTTTCTCTATGGTTCAAGCCTAAATCTTTCTAATTTGTTAGCAGAAACACTGGGTTCTGTCGCCATTACTGTCTATAAAGAGAAATTAAAATAATGAATCACAAAAAATATCTTTCGGCAAATGGGGTGTATTATATATATATATAATCAAATCATTATCATTAGGCCAAAAGCTACACAATAGAACAAATGTTCAAGTGTAATATTTTTACTATGACTCAGCCTTACACCGTAGTTTCTGTTGTAAGATAAATGTTATAACATCTAATTTAACAATCTCTCCTTCAACAATTGTCCTCTTAGATATTGAATCTATGATCTTGACTATGATATCAATTGTTGGATCAAGCCCTTAATATTATCAGGCAAAAAAAAAAAAGCCCTTAATATTAGACACAGTAAAGCAAAACCTCATATACACACACAATTGTTCACACTTCTTGACCAACAATATATAACCCAAGTTGTTTTGCTTAACTGTGTATGTGACTTGTATAAATAAAATTCCTTTCTTGATCAATTATGTATAGCTCAACTATTGCAGCGATCGATGATAATTAATAAATAATTTTAATTAGTTTCTTCTTGATATTTGGAAGGAGTGCAAGTTGGCTAGATAATATCTGTTGAAATGACACTTAAGGCAGTGTGTGATGATTTTGTGGTGAGGGACACAAATCGTAGGCAATGTTCCCACCATGGATCATTGGATCTCGAATTTTGAAGAGTGCAATAATGGGTCCATCTAAATTGACTTGTATTTGTGCCATGCCTCCTCTTTTGCATGTAGCTCAGATCACGAATTGATATCAGATTGCAATGTTCTTTCATGTTGCACGAGTGATTACAACCTCTTTCGTTTTCTTTTATTCTAAAGACATTAAAATATAGGGTAAATTACACTTTAGTACCCTGTTCTATAGACCGATTTCACTCTGGTACTCTGTTCTTTCAAAAGTGACACTTTGGTACCATGTTCTTTGCACTGTCAAAAAAAATAAAACATGGTAACAAATCGTGAAAGAAGAGAGTATCAAAGTGAAATCGGTCCATAGAACAAGATATCAAATTGTTAACGATGCAACAAACACGGTCCCAAAATGTCACTTTTCAAAGAACAGGATACTAAAATGTTAACAGTGCATAGAACACACTACCACAGTGTCACTTTTGAAAAAACATGGTACCAAAGTGAAATCGGTCCATAAAACAAGGTACCAAAATGTAATTTTCCTTAAAAAAAATATTATCATGGAAGACAATTAGATAAGTAAGACACAAAAGTAAATGACCAAATACAGAGGATAATTCCCACCTACAGAGACTTCCTAAAATTAAACAAGCATGACATATAAGTAAAAACTATCTCATCTACATATAAAGAGAGAGAGATATATAGAGAGAGATGGGATGTAGAATGATTGTGTCCAGATCGGATGTCCCCGAAGGGACGAATTATTGTGTCCAGATAAGGTTATTAAAAGGAGGAATTGAAATTGAAGGTTTCCAAGAGGAAATGTATATGATACCTAAAATGTATATGACAAAATTGAGATAACATCATTTCAAATTGGGTGATTAATTAACACATTCAAGGTTATTCATATATATCATGAAAAGTTTTAATTAGTTACTTAAATTACTTTTAGTGTTTGTATTACTGTTGATATTTAATAATATAAAAAAATTATAAGAGTTTATATTGTGTTTTTTTGTTAATACGGTGATTAAATAGTACAACAACACAAGTTGATGGAGATTGTGCCCTAGGGTCAATCATTTTATATGTATGAACATATTGTTTGACTGATTTATGAATGATAAATTATGTCGTTATCATATTATTAACATGTTTACTGTGATAACAATCCTTTATTAATTATGTGATAATTATTCTAAACTGTCTCTGGTCGATTATTCACGTGGGAACGTGAATGAACTAAGACCAGCATGACTTCGGTGTATAGAGATACACGCATGTGATGCTTCTCGAGAGTCATGGTGCAATTATGTAATGAGTTACAAGTTGCTGGACCGACCCGGAGAGTCCTGCATGAGTTTAGTCATGAGCTAGTCTCTCCTGTACACATGTCACGATGCCCTTAGACCTGAGGTCTTCATTATTCAGGCGTTGTAGATGCTGAACTTTGGCCTAGTCCAACGTTGCCCGTAACAGGGTAGCCATACAGGCTAGGTACGTGTTTAGTTGTTTGCCGTGTTGAGGAATGTGGTTGACCAATAAGGAATTTTGTCCCTTATTAAGTTGAGAGATATTTGACTGGGCCCCTCGATGAGTTTGTCCAAAGAATGTGTGGCCACACAGGGTAATGGGACTAACTCAAGGAATCGAGAAAGTTATGGTTTGGATTACAAGGATGACTTTCCCATGCCTTATCCATGACCAAAATATCGTGTGACAATAGGGATTATGACAAGGTGGTACTAAGGTTAAGTCGTTGATGTTAAAACGATAACTCACGTGTTTTGGGTAGTCGTGATGGCTTGCTAGAGTCCGCTCTCGACTTGTGAGTCATAGAGATGGCTTGCTGCCAATTTCACATGAGGCCTGCTGGGTCACACATGAGCAGGATCAAGATACTGTAATGGGACACGAATTAGGGTTAATTCGTGAGTCACTTTAGTGACACAATTTAAGACATAGTTGAATGTCTTAGGACATGAAGTCTTGTCTTAAATAAAATCTACATTTGTAATATTTAAATTTGTTAGACAAGTTTAAATATATTAATTGTTAAATAGTTAATTTGATTAATCTATTTACAATTGAATTCTTATTTAAAATATTAGGGAATAATGAATTGACTAAGTCTCCTAAGAGTTAGGGGATTATTGATTTATTAAATTCTCTAATATTGAAGAATAAGATGAGGTGGCGCCTCACTCTTGAATTTAATTAATGAAATATGATTTTGTTAATTTGAATTCAAGACTTAAATTTGAATTAAGATATTAGGGTAATATTTTAATTCAATTTGTTAAGGAAATTAATAAGTTGGTTATAACTTCCTAAGAGTTAGGATTGTTTTCTTATTTATTAAATTCCTATAAAACAAACAAGAAGGGGGCGAATTCTTGGAGATTCAAATGCAAGATTTGATCTTGCATTTTGAATTTCAAGAATGCATTTTGAATTCTAGGTTAAGATATTAATGTAATATTTTAATTAAGAATTCAAATCCTCTTGACTCATTCCAACCAATGGGAATTGTGCATTCTAGATTTAGGTTTAAAGATATGATCTTGAAATTTAAATTGAGATTGCCTCTTAATCTTGAATTATAATATTAATGTAATCAAGGTTTTGTGATTCCCTAATTTGAGGAATGGGGACTCTTTAAAAACACCAAAAGTCGCATATCCTAAGAAGAGAAAAATGGAGAGTTTCGAACTAACCCTAAACTTAGGGCTAAAAGGGCGAGTTGTGTGTGAGAGTAAGAAGAGGCTAAAAACTAGAGTAAGTGTGGCCAAGAAATTCGTTCTTGGTAGTGTGCTCATCTCTTGAGTTTTGGTGAGGAATTTTGAGGAAAAATTTCATACTAGTGCGCCAATTGCTTTTGGATATTTCAAGAAGTGTTTTTGAAATTTCAAGGTTTGTAGATTGGTTCCCATAAGTTCTTGGAGAAGAGATTGGAGGCTAACACCTGAGTATTTGCCAAACTGTTCGTGTGGATCACCGGCAGAGGAAGGACACGAGTCTGTGAACTTCTTGGAATTGCAATCATTCAAGCATCCGTTTGATTTAGGTAAACATCTTATCTCACTGGTATAAACACAATTAGTGGATCCTATGGAGGAGATTATAAAATTTTATTTTTACCTTTTCTGCTGCGTTTGCTCGATAATCTCCAACACAAGTTGAGGTCAATACAACACAAGTTGAGGTCAATACTTTGGAAACTTTTTTATTATTCTTTAATAAACCAGGCCTTTAAGTTACTCAAAAAGAAAACTTGGTCTAAAGTCTAGACAAAAGTATATGATGTAATTAAACAGAAATGATTTTTTTTGTCAACCAATTGAAAACTTTTCTTTTTTTGCCTGAGCAATTGAAAACAGTTAAAAATATCTGAAGAAACTCTAATATGTTAAAAGTTTGTTAATTTTTCTCAAAAAAAATATTGAAAGTATTAATTCGATTATGTATTTAATTTCCAATGCTCACGGCATAAAATCTATCTGTATATATAATATTTAGGTTGGCACTTGCTAATATTGTTATTATTATATTATTTTTTTTCACACTGAAATAGAAAAATGGTCATGATTCTATTTGAGCCTTGAGATGGCTTGATTTAAGCCCATGTTTAAGCTATATCTAGAACCCCCAGCCCAATTGGAGTGGGACGGCCCAATAAGGCATGTAAGATACTTGTGATAATCCTTTCAAAAAAAGAAACTTGTGATATTTTAGATACTTGATGAATGTCATTCCGGTGCATCAATTTTAGGTATGAGAAAGATACCTTTTATTTTTGTATTTTGAGATTCTGATTTCTGAGCGAAAAAGTATTAGCTATATACTTCAAGTTGAAATACTTACAATTTGGTGGGGTAACAGTCAATCGCAATTGCTAATCACCTAACCTTTTCATGACAACACCAAATAGAATTAATATCGATACTTATATGAGAGAGCAAGAGAACTATTTCTGTCAATTAGGTTTACAAAATTGACACCGCACCCAATTCGATACTCATAGAAGTGTCCCTTATTTGTTAACATATCTTGGCCAAAGCAACATTTGCTCATGCACCAGCCATCGAAGAAGAAAATAACAATTTCCTTTGTCAACAAAATCAAAACGTTTACGATCCCTAGAGTCGATATTGTTGGGAGAGCTCTGCAATTTCATCTCTGAGACCCGAATGGGATTAGTCTTCGCTTAAACTGTTACACGGGTAGGCGGGGATACCCATGAATTATCCAAAAAAAAAAACCAAAACGTTTACACTTTATAGGAAAGAATTCGTCTTTTGAAGCTAAAAACCAACCAGCAGGTCCCATTTGAAACCTAGGGCATATAAAAATATTCATGATTCTGCCTAAGAAAGGACATTGTCATAAACCCCAACAAGTTTCCATGATCTCTCTGCCATTAATTTGATGACATCGTGTATTTAAGGAATGAAAACTTGAAAATGCCATCTCGTGTATTCTAGACCAACATAAGATAAAAACAAATGGGGCACAACAAATGCTTGATCACAAAACATTATACATCATGTAATATCTGAAACCTGTAATTATGCACAAAGGAGAGAATCATGAGAGTCAGATCAGAAATCACGATGATCATGTATGGAAAACAGAATCTTCATATATATATATTCAGTAAGTGATTTCCAAAAGAAGTTTTGGAAAAAAAATTATATAGAGAGAGAGCCAAAGCACACCGAACCCCCAATTACACACACAACATACCCGTTGTTTCCATTTGTACAGATATACCACTAGTTCTTTCTGTCTGCAATTATAGTTTTGAAGCAATTACGGGTAAAAACAAGAAGCGAAGAATCCCCAGAAGAAGCTAGAGACAAAAAGGAAAAGAAGACACAATTTCTTGTGTCTTGAATTCAACTCCGCATGCATCTAAACCCTCTGCAAACCCATAACCATATAGCAAATAACATTGCGCACACAAATACATCTAGCAACAGCACCACCCACACATGTTTCTTCCATATTTGCTTAGCTTTTTGCCGATCATTGATTCCTCCTTTCGGTACCGACAATGCAAAATCTCTGGGGCAACCATTTATATCATCACACACATCCAACTTATTCTCCATTGCGGCATCTTCCGAAACCCTCTTCTTCTTTTTCAAAGTTTGTTGAATAGGTTGCGAAAGCAAAGGCGCCATCACCGATCGCTTTTGTTCATCCTTGTTCTCGCTCTGCGATGGATTTTCCAAGTCCGAAACCCTAGCAATTGTTGATTCGCGAAAGATAGGTTCGAATTGTGCTTGAAAACAAAGATGCGTGAAATCATCGGAATCTGTGGTTGTGGTGGTAGGCCGGCTTTTCAATATCTCGTCAAATGCGCACTGGATGCGATCTAAAAACCACCGTGCCTCCGATTTCACGAGCTCTTCATCGAAAATCGCGAAATAGACGAAAGGATCGTTGATTGAGAACGTGTAGGTCCTTTTCTTCACGGTGTGAGAAAACATGGAATGGTGGAGAGGAGTTTTCACCAGGCATTCTGCAGCTAATTCCTCGATCTTTGGCTCTTTAGACGCGTGATGATGAGCAAGAATTGTGGTTCCTTTCGCAATGCAGGCATAATAAATGAAGTTCGGATTTGAAATCATTGACGGATCTATGACGAAAACAGAAAATCGCAGCAATTGAATTCCCAAAATTGAAGGAGTAAAAGCGGATTCAGAGATGAAGCTATCGCTGCAATTCAAAGTCCGACGAAATCGACTGCATCAAGAAACAGAGATCGATCAAGAACAAATCCTCAATCTCTGCCTCCACATACTTTGGCTCTCCCTCTGAAATTCTCAATCATCATTCTCCCTCTGTTTATGAACCTAGGGTTTTGGTATAAACAGAAATCGAAGGAATTAAAAAAAAATAAAAAAAACTACTACAGTTGGACTCGCTTCGTTTCGAAGAATGAAATGAGAAAACGATAAACGGAGAGGGGATTGCCTGCGTGGAAAAGTAAGAGATTTTATATCACAAATTATTATTTAAGACTGTGATGACAACTATTTTTATTTTAATTATCACCACTTTAAATATTCGATCTATAATTATATAAATTCAAGTAGCTATGATTACAACAATCTAGGAAGAACTCTTATATTTAGAAATCCTAATTATCTATTCTTTTACCTCACTAAATTAGTCAAATTCTCTTTGAATCTTAAATGTTATACATACAGCGTAATGTCAAAATTACTTTAAAAATAAAAATGTTTGACTTGTTTGTTCAGTTCTTCTTGTAATAAATAATGTCTTTTCCTTTTTACTTTTTTTAAGTAGTGTCATAATTTTTTTAGCTTTTTTAAGCCTCATTGATCTTATGACTTGAGATTACTTCCTCCGATAATGATGTTTGAAAAAAAACGGCTATACTAAATAATGGAATAGTTTCTATGAGCTGGCCTATTGAAGATTGTGTCTGTTATCGAAGTGTATATATATATATAAGCATTCAATATTTTACAATGTTGTAGATTTTAGTATGCATCTAAAATATTCGAACATCCTACTAGATTGCACAATCTAATGTCCTAATGACCAAAATTAACGGAGGATTCTGAGTTGTAATAAATAGATTAAAAAACAAGTTTGGTCACAATCTTTTATTTGTTAAAGATGACAAATTTTTTTTGACTATTTTATAATTAGTTAAGTACTTGTGTAAAAGAAAAAACTAGAAAAGATAGAAGATATCTAAATAATAAAAATTTAAGGACCTTAAAATAAAATAAAAAACGCCACGTCAGTTGACACAAATTTTTTTCGTTAATTTCATTAACGAAGTTAGGGAATGGGGTACAACCGTACAATTGACACAAATATAAAATATTAGAATTACAATTAATTCTAAAAAAAAGTTTGAAGACAACTAAAATTGACCTTATATTTTGGGATACCAAGAATACTTTTAATTATTTAATAAAATATTCAGAATTTCAATGATAGATTATTATTTTATAAAAATTGTTTTTAAAATATTGTCAATGATTAATTATGTCTATTTAATGACCACAATTTTTAATGATTTAATTTCACTTTGTATACTAACAAATAAAAAACACATGCTAAAGCATATTTTAATAACTTATAATACCAAATTTTTATTATTTCTAAACGAATCAATAAATGAAGTCATTGACATATCAATCAGTGTGAAGAACTACAAGCAAATATATATGTACTTTACAAAATTTAATTTAAGCTCTATCATTCTTCTTTGATAGAAAATAATGTTTATCTTTACACTCAAAAGCTCACTTAGCATAAGGTGGATCAATGGACGCCCACTTAAAAACTTCTTCGTATTGAATAGCAGCATTTTCCCATGTGTAGTCCCTTGTCATACCTCTTCTCATCAATCCCTCCCAAAACTGCTTATTTTCTTTATATGTAGAAATAGCATATCTCAAAGCCTGTTAAAATTAATCAAAATTTTGATTAACACAGCCATTCAAAACACCTTGTATTTTATATATACATATAAAATAATAAAATGAGAAAAATGAATATAAATAATTGCATCAATGGAAAAAAGATTAAATAAAATAGAATCAATAGAAAATAGCATGTGCTATAAATAATATTAAGCTTACCTTTAGCATGTTCTCTTTTGTTGGTGGAGAAAACGTCCACCTGTTAGTACAATTCACAACAATATGTCACAAACAATAATCACACGAGCATTGTCATAATATTATTGACTTTGCAAAACCATAAAGCATAATTATGTTTGACAATTTTAATATATATACATAGCAGGGAGCCAGGGATANCAATTTTAATATATATACATAGCAGGGATAACCTGATTAAAAAAAAAAAAAATTAACCACAAAAATTTGACATATATATGAAGTTCAAGTTCAAAGAGGCATAATCTAAAGTTCGTATAATGAAAATTATAGCATTTCAGAGAAGAATAATTGTTGAAGAAAAAACATCCTAGCTCAAGTATAACATACCCTGTGCCATCACCATTACCCCCATTAGCAAAGGGATTAAAATTCTGAACAGTATCCTGTGAAACAGAGAAAAAGAAAAGACAGTTAAGGCATAAAAGGTATGAAGTATAAACCATAGAGTAACCATTAAATTGACAACACTTCCTTGACTTACTCTTAATCCCCCAGTGCAATGCACCACTGGTATAGTTCCATATCTCATTGCATACAATTGATTGAGTCCACAAGGCTCAAACATCGATGGCATTAACAGTATGTCACAACTGATCATATCAAGAACAAAATGAGAACCAAAATCAATGCAGAAATATCAAAACAACATGAATGTTGAATGGCCCTGCAATTTGTTCTATATATGTAATAGTAGAAAATTTGGATTACCCTGCAGTTATTTTATGAGAAATTGGAACATTAAATCCAACCCAACCACGAAATTTTTGTCTATAAGATGCCTCTGTTGTTTTCATCCAGGCTTCATATTCTGGGTTTCCTGAACCAAGCATTACCTGAAGATTTTGCAAAGTTTACTTGTATTGGATAAGAAAAATAATTAGACACTATGACATTATGATAAGAAGCCAACAATCTATACTAAATTTCTCAGAGATCATACATAAATATATCATTATAAATTAGACTGGAATTCTTCATGCAAGGTTGGCCTTGGCCAAAAAAAAAAAGTCTTCATGCAAGGACATTTATACATTTTCAACAAAAAGAAATGATGAAATGATGGAATAATTTTAGAAAGAAATGTGAAAACTGGTTAAGTAACAAGATGATTGAAGTTCTATTTGACAGATTAATTCGCAATTATTGTGGATAAATGTTACATCTCTACCTGTAAGTATAATTTGCATATGGGTATCAAACTATGGATTCAATTCTTTGACATGGCATATATGTGCATAGGAGTAACTATAAAATAACTTACAAACTGAACATCATCTTCCATGAGCTCCGGAATTGCCTCACGAATCAGGTCAATGCCTTTCTGATAATCAAGTCTTCCAATGAATCCAATCTGCAAGGTTCAGCTGTCATCAATGACAATAACAAAGGTGAATAAATTTTTTGCTAAGCATGTAGCATCCTCTTACCATTGGACACTCAAACCTAATTGGAAGATCTAATTCCTCTTGTAACGAAATTTTGCAGTAGATCTGCATATTACAGATATTGAAGTTGTCCATTAAATACAGCTAAAGAAAGAGAAAAGGAAAACATAAAGGGAGAAACTAAAGCAACCTTCCCAGAAAGATTATCAGCAGAATAGTGGCAAGGAATATGTATATCCGATGATGGGTCCCATTCAACAACATCAATTCCGTTTGTGATACCTGGTCAGAAGAAACCAGTGTGACCAAGTGAATTAATAGAAAATGACTCAAACAAATCAAATATAATTTGAGATTTTATTGAAGTCATCTACTCTTTCTTAAGACATTTATTGGCTCCGAATACAATATTGAAGTTCCTTGGAGAGTGTAAACCACAAAATAATTTATTCAATACTTTTGAAATCATAAATGACCCTTCTACAACTATAATGTTAAATACTTATATCACACACCATTTAGAACACAACTTCGACTTCTTAATAGCTCATGTAGACCATATCCTCCTTCACCAGTCGTTATCTCCCAGGAATAGCCCTGCAGAGTTTATATGATACCGTGCTTATTAAAGATTGACCTATGAATATCAGAACTTGAGCAACAAACAATTGCCTTATATTTGGGAGAGTTGAGACTATAATAGAAGCAAAACATACAATATGTTATGAATGTTATTACCTTGCTTACTGTTAATATTCGATCAGCTGTAACAATTGCACCTTTTAGAAAATTAACAGTTTCACCCTTGTCAAGAGCATGCATCCTAGCCCACTCAGGGAACACCCATTCTAGTGCTCCACGCCATTCTGGAGGTAGTCCCAAATTATTATATGTGTATTCGGGTTCCACTCCCTTGCAAATGACTAAAATTTCATCAAATTGTTTATTGACGTAAAAACTCTAAACATGGTTTTATTCATGAGAAGCACAATCATTCCTAATGATATTTTGTTTTTTAAAATAAATAAATGTGATCTTACCTGGTGTGCGAGATTATGTATCACTAATAAGCTACGTGCATCTTTGTATATTCCATGGGGACGATAGTTTGCTGCTAAAAGTCTGCACCACAATTGAAGCACCAGTACTCA
Organism: Chamaecrista fasciculata; assembly: GCA_003254925.1. Taxonomy (NCBI): domain Eukaryota; kingdom Viridiplantae; phylum Streptophyta; class Magnoliopsida; order Fabales; family Fabaceae; genus Chamaecrista; species Chamaecrista fasciculata. Next base: position 117,796 of record QANZ01040591.1, on the reverse strand, counting down.
TCATCACTAATTAACATGACCGCAGACAAAACACAAATGGTCTCAAATGAAACTTCAAATGTGAATGAGAATCATTACACCTTAATGAAACTTAACATTATAAAAGAAAAAGTAAATATATCTCTTTGTATAGAAATAATAGGCTCAATTTTTTGAAACAACTAAGTAGGTCTCACTTCTTCATAGGAAGAGAAAGGAGAGAAAATTGTTAGAACGTATACAAAGTTATATGTGTGTGCATACATTGGAACTAGGCTGGCTTGCCAATCATTTAGAAGGAATAAACATTTCTCTCCATAATTAAACCCTCCCAATGGAAGAACCAATGGAGCTTCACATGCTGCATAGCATAGTAAAGTGAACCGAAACTGTAAAACCAAATAAGAAGAAAAAAAACTCATTATTATTCAGAAATCAAACATGGAAGTATACTACTAATTGAACTTCAAAGCTAGAATGTCAAGACCTGATTGTCACCAAAAGTTCCATTGTTATCCCCGTATAAACCTCCACGTCCATGGAATGATGGGTGATCCACAAATATCTAAACAACAAGGGTAGTGAGAGAGCATCAATATCAGAAACACAATGAAGACTCTATGATTTACCAAATGAATCAATTCAAAAGTTACTTCTTACCCAATCAACACCATCCCTATACTCATGGAAGAATGCAACTTCTTGCAAACCTCCAAAACAGTAAAATTTGATGCGGCGTTGCAGATCAAATGCACCAGAATATTTTTTATCATCAGGAGAACCACGTTGGTATCTAGGAGAGACAACCATTACCCGATGACCGCGAGATGCTAGTGCTATAGGCAAAGAACCACACACATCTCCTAAGCCCCCACTCTTAGAATATGGCGCAGCTTCGGAAGTAACAAAAACAACATTATAGGATACTCTAGCCTCAACTTTTTCTTCTTTTTCAATGGTTTTTCCTGCCTCAAGCTTCCCATCAATCCCACCAACTCCTCCTAGGAAGCCAAAAATAATAATATACTCAATTTTACAGGAGAAAATTTATTCCTCCCATCAAAGTATACTTTTAAAATATACTAAAGGTTTTATTCTACATTGCATTCCCTAAAAGCTTTTTACAGTCTACTCTAAAGTCCTCTGTCAGTAAACAACAAGGTAGAGTATCAAGTAGGGAATTAATAACATTTAAAAAAAAAATTAGCCTGGCAATAACATTTAAAAATTAAATCATGTAAAGATAAAATCTAACAACAACTAGTTGAGGAGGAAACTTCCTTTATAATATATAACATTTTTTTATCCAAGAAATTACAGTAATTGTAATTGACAAAATTATTAGAACACCAGCAAAATTTTCAGCAAGGTTTCTACATTTCATTCTCTAAAAGATTTTCACTTTCTACTCTTTAGTCTTCTGTTAGTAAACAACATGGTAGTGTATCAAGTAGGGACTCAATAACAATTTAAAAAATGTCTAGCTTGGAAATAACATTAAAAAATTGAATAATATAAAAATAAAATCCAAGAGCAACTAGTTGAGGAGCAAACTTCCTTTATGATAGACCTGGTCATGGGCCCAGGTAGTTTATGGACTACCCAAGCCCAAGCCTATAATTAATTACCCATTAAATAAAAATGAGATGTGGGCTTAAAAATGTGACATACCCAATAACTACCTAAGCCCATTAACTGGTCCACTTATTACCCAGATACTACCCAACAAACTTAAAGTTTGTTAAAACTCGATATTACCTGAGTCAAATTTTTCCAATCGAGCCGAAATTTTTTCGACCAGGGCGGACCGAGTCGAATTTTTCCGACCGACCCGGTCCGAGCCAATTTTTTCTGACCAGGGCGGGCTGAGCCAAATTTTTCCAACCAGGCCGGCTCGAGTCCAATTTTTTTGATCGGGCCGGCCCGAAACCAATTTTTCTGACTGGGCTGGCACGAGCCAATTTTTTCGACCGGGCCAATCCGAGCTAAATTTTCTCGACCAGGCCCGCCCGAGCTGAATTTTTTCGATCGACTCGGCCCGAGCCGAATTTCTTCGACCGGGACGGGCCGAGCCAAATTTTTTCGACCGGACCGGCTCGAGCTGAATTTTTTCGTCCGAGTTGGTCCGAACCAAATTTTTTCGACGGGGCCGGTCTGAGCCAAATTTTTTCAACCGGGTCGGGCCGCGCTGAATTTTTCCAACTGGGCCGGCCCGGGACTCAATAANTTTTCCAACTGGGCCGGCCCGAACTGAAATATTTCGACCGGACCGGCCCGAGCTGAATTTTTTCTCCGAAGTCGGTCCGAATTGAATTTTTCAACCGGGCCGGCCTGAGCCAAAATTATCCGACCGGGCCGGCCCGAGCCGTATTTTTTTGATCGGGTTGGTCGAGCCGAATTTTTCAGAAAAAAATAGTTTGAGAATAAAAAGAAACAAATATTAGTTTGAGGACCAAAACAGAACAAAAAATAACTTGAGGACCAAAATGAAACTAACCTCATAATTTGAAGACCATAATGACAATTTAAGTTTAAAATTGTTACCAAAAAAAAATAAATTTGGACTACCCAAGCCCAAGCCCATGGGCTTGGGTATATACTTGGCCCATAATAATGAGTATCCAAGCCCATTTACATAAAAAGCCCATGAACAAGTCTACTTTATGATATATAACATATATTTTTTACCGAAGAAATTACAGTAATTGAAATTGACAAAATTAGTGAAACACCAGCAAAATTTTCAACAAGTTTTCTTGCACCTTACAAAAATGGAGAAAATCATCAAATAGACAATAGAAATGTTCCAAAATAGCAAGATAAATGTAGTAAACCGAAATGAGAACCGCTTATCGATAGAGTAACACTAAAATTTATGTAAAGTAAATTACCTATATCTCCAGTCTCTACTATAAAGACATGCTGTAAAATCTTGTTGCAGAAAATTTTAAAACCTAATATGTCAATTCTATAATAAGAGTTCCTAAAATGTAAAAAAAAAACGCACCTGATACCAAAGGAAAGCCGAAAGAATCCGCCAATCCAGATAATGCGAGAGACTCTGTCCTTACTTCATATGATTCTTCAACAACAGGGGACGCGCACTGTAAATTACTTGAATGGCCTTCGATTTCACAACGAATTCTAAAGCGAAATGAGTCGTTGTTACTACTTTTGAGCGAAGAAGAGAATCCAAGTTGCCTTATGAACTCAGAATTACATTTACTTGGAGACGATTTTGCGAACACAAGGGGAGGAGCAACTAATTTAAGAGACTCCATGCATAAATGAAACTAGAACGAAGAAGTGAAGATGCGATTGAAATGCAATATCATATATAGAATAGTATTAGTATGCCATGAAAATAACAAAACGAAGGATGAAGGATGTATGGGCCAATCACAACTTGCCTCGTTGGAAAATAGTAATACATTTTATTTTTTTATTTTAATTATTATTTCTACATTTTATTGTGTTTTTTTTTTGTAAAAGTATTATTTTGTTCTTAAATATTACATCAACTTTCAATTTCGTCATTAGTATTAATTTTATTGTTAAATTTTAACAATTGATTTTACGTGGTTAATGATAAATAATATAAAAGAATTAAAAAAAATATTACTAAGATTAAAAAACACGATGAAGTCTGTAATTAATTTATTGAAAGAAGTTAGTTAAATGATAAAATTGACAAAAATGTAAAATATTAAGAATGAAATAGATAAAAAAAATATTAGGGACAAACTTAAAAGTCGATATAAAGTTTGAGGATGAAAAAAATATTTTATTCACTTTTTATATGAAATAAAGAAAATGAATTGATTCCTTTTCCTTTTTTATTTTTAGGGTAAATTACATTTTGGTACCCTGTGGTTTGACCCTATTTCACTTTGGTACCCTGTGGTTTGAAACCTGACACTTTGGTACCCTGTGGTATTTTCCATTAACACTTTGGTACTCTTTGGAGCTATTTTGTAATTTTAACCATAACAAATTTTGCAAAAATTACAAATTGACCCCAAAAAATTTACAAAAAATTACAAATAGGACCTTGGATACATATTATCTAGGGACTAAAATGAAAACTTTAAAAAAATTTTGGGGTCAATATGTAATTTTTGCCAAATTTGTTATGGTTAAAATTAAAAAATAGCTCCAAAGGGTACCAAAGTGTTAATGGAGAATACCACAGGGTACCAAAGTGTCAAGTTTCAAACCACAGGGTACCAAAGTGAAATAGGGTCAAACCACAAGGTACCAAAGTGTAATTTACCCTATTTTTTAAAAGAAAACAGGTACTATACAAAATTAATTTTATGAATAAAAATATGAAATCTAATATAAGCTTAAATTGTAGTCAAAACAATGTGGGATTGACTTGATTTATTAGATATAACTAGTCCATTGTTTACCATAAAAACAATCGCATATAAAAATAGTGTGGTGATGCTATAAAAATGGAGCCTACAAATTCTGGGTTGAAATAGTGTATAGATCTTGAGTTTGTAGAATATAACAATCCTTTTACCAATAAGGCTTAGTCCAAATCACTTTTCTTGATTTTCTCTCGTATAATCTATCTATTTATTTATATAATATATTTAAGAGGCAGATTTACAGAGACAATATTTTTTTTGTAAATTTGACAACCCACATAATTCGATAATGTCGGATTACAGGCGAGTTTGGGTGAATTGTATCGAGTTAAAAAAAATAATTTTAAAAAATTAAAAATTAAATTAATAAAAATATATAATTATATATCTTACATAATATATAGTATAAATTTTTTATTACTTATTTTATAATATATGACTTATCATATATTAATTTTTTTAATTAATTTTTATTAATTATATTATTGTATAAACAATTTTTACATAAAAATTTGGTATTAGTTTTTTTTTTGAACCAATATTAGTTTTAACTTTACAAATAACAACAACATTTAAATAAACAAAAAAATGTATATTATTCTTCTCCTTTGCCCTCAAACACTTACAACAAGAGCACGCACCTGTTGAATTACTCAACTCTAGATCCAAAGCAAAATNTTTTTGGGGTCAATATGTAATTTTTGCAAAATTTATCATGGTTAAAATTACAAAATAACTCCAAAGGGTACCAAAGTGTTAATGGAGAATACCACAGGGTACCAAAGTGTCAAGTTTCAAACCACAGGGTACCAAAGTGAAATAGGGTCAAACCACAGGGTACCAAAGTGTAATTTACCCAATATAATATATAGGACTAAAAGGAGAGTACTATATATTATATTTGTTCTCAAAAGCCTCCAAGTAGCATAAAAGAAAAATTACATTTATCACATATGGACCAATCAAATTGCTCCACCTATTAAAAAATGACTCAAAATTTAATTATCATCAATGTGGGGCATTAATTGTACAAGAATAATGTGTGACTAAGATAATCAATCATATGCGAAATTGTCATGTCAACCATTTATAGATGCCACATAATCTTGAGTTATGACATGTAACAATATTTATTTCAAAATATAAAATATATTACTTGATTTAAGGGCTAAAACATGCATTCTATTAAATTTTAGTTGTGACAATAAAACAAGATTGATAATGTTATGCGAAATTTTTATAATTGATAAACATATACATTAATGCTTCTCAATTTGTGGATAAATCACGTATCAATATTTCAAATAATATTAATGTATTATTAATGAAAAATAATTTATCATTAATGCCTAAAATCTATATAAGAGATTGATGGTAGCTTGTTGCATCATCACTCACTAACATTCAATTAAAAATTGATCAAACATAGCAAGNCATAATCTTGAGTTATGACATGTCACAATATTTATTTCAAAATATAAAATATATTACTTGATTTAAGGGCTAAAATATGCACTCTATTAAATTTTAGTTATGTCAATAAAACAATATTGATAATGTTATGTGAAATTTCTATAACAGATAAACATATACATTAATGTTTCTCAATTTGTGAATAAATCACGTATCAATATTTCACATAATATTAATATGTTGTTGATTCAATTATTTTTTTTCTTGTTCAAAGAAATATAAGGCATTTGTATTCCATGTTTTTTAGGATTGGATCAATAGAATCCTATTTTGATTGAAAAACAAAATCAAAGGAATCAAGCTCCACATTTCATATTCTAATAGAATCTCATTCTATGTCTTTCTCTTTTGGTTTGTGATTTTGTTTTGTTTTTGCACTATAGAATTTTAAATTCAACCGTGATTAGTGATAATTGTTTTTTTATTGAGTTGATAATTATCTCTCTTCAATTTCTCTATTGAGTAGCATGGCGTATTAGTTGAAAAGGAAAAGGAAATTTGGTAATTAATAGAGAATGTCATCATTGATAATAAACAAAGGCTCTGTTCGTTTGCGCTTATAATAAAATTTGCTTTGATTATAATCAGACTATGATTATAATCAAAGTTGATTATTTGTGTATTGGTGTTTGGATGGAAGTTAATTATTTGGTGTGAAATTATTGAAATGGGTATGTAACGATTGTGGTTGATAGATAAAAGGGTAAGTAAATTGATAAATTGTATAGGGGTAGAAATGGAAGAAAAAATTGAAAACAGTAGGAAAAAGTAAGATGTGATTTGATTATAATCAAAGTGTGGTTGAGTGTGATTGTTGCTTAAAAAAAATCAAATTATGTCACTGTTTGCCTTGGAAAGCGTGAAAATATAATTATAATCATGTGCAACTCTGGAGGTGATTATTTTATTTGGTCCACCGAACTAATTTTTGCCTACGAAATGGTGGACCAAAAGGACTAAATTGTATATCCCTTGAGGTTCGGTCTACCGTTCAGTCCACCGTTTGACACAAGCTTAAAAAATTAGGAAAAAAATGGTCGGACCCGAAAATAAATTTCATTTTCACATAATTTTCTTATTCAACCTCTCTCTCTGCGATGAAGTAGATGTGAGAATACAGAGGAAATGAGAGAGAGATTCAACCAAGAATAGAGAGGCCAAGAGAGACCTGAAACCCAGAATTTGAGGAAGAAATACAGGGCAATTTGGTTTTTCGGTTTAGGGAGCTTTTTCGTTTTAGTTTTGCAGAGTCAAATTCGAACATGGAGAAGAAATGGGACTGCTCTTGTATAAGTTTGTCAGTTTCCAGATTGTAGAATTTTGTTTTTCTCAATCGGAGTTGATTGATAATATTACACGTTGAAGCCTTTGAGGACCCATTCAAATTTCCATTTCGCATTATTGCAGTTTGTTAAGCTGAGGTCCAAAGTTGATCTTATAAATACAAATTTCAACACAGATTTCAATAGTTTCAAGATTTTTATATTTCATAGACAGATGTATCATTCAAAAAAGTTTCATGTTAAGAGAGAGAAGGACGAGAGAGACGAAAGAGGAGAAAGAGAAGATAGTGAGAGAAAAATGCTAAAATATCAATTTGAACCCTAAACCATTGGGTAAAATAACAGTTTAGTCCAACACAATAATAAGTAATTACAACATGGCTCAATATTAAGGTAAATGACCATTTTACCCTTTGTGATTGGTGAGTGAATGTAGTAGAGTATAGGTAATTATAGGTATATATATAGGGGTATAAGTGTAATTGAATGTGTATGATTATAAAAAAATCATGATTATAATTTGATCAGAAAAAAATAAAAAACGAACACGCTTATTACGATTATAATTAGAGCAGATTATAATTAGAGCGCAAACGAACTAGGCTAAAACCGATAAAAAAAGAAGAGAACGACTGAAATAGAGAATGCATTGATGGAACTATGGAACTTGTCGTAGTAAAATGTGTAAGTATTTATCTCACCTTACCATGATGAAGTAATGAGTTTCTCTTGCCTTACCATGAAGTAATGAGTTGTCGAATCGAAAATTATTATACTGGAAGTAAAGTAATATTTATATACATGAAAGGACTACATTATAATGAGTTAAAACATGTTGAATTTACTCATAGTTCAAATAAAAGTATCAAGCAATTTAGACATGTTTCAAACAGATAAAAGTAACAGTGACCCAATTCTTTCCCGTAAATCATGAATGCGTTAATGAAAATAGTTTAGACATGATACATCACGAAGAAAGAAGGGAAAATTTTAAAAAGTACATCAGAAACAAGTGCAGTATTACAGTAAGATTCACAATAACCCAACAAAAATATTTTCTCTATTTTTATTAATATGAATGAGAATAAAAAAAACTTGAGATTTTTTTTATGAGAAAAAACAAAAACAAAAAACTTAGGATTGAACGTGTGTAACAACCACAAAGTAATATAATCTTGATTTTAGCAAGGTGGTGTCATCTAACTCTAAGAGGCTAAGGTAATTTGCATGGTATAATGAGTATGGTGAAATCCTTAAACTAAAGAAATTATTTAAATAATTATAAATGATATCATTTTTTCTTCACAATAAAGTTTATATTGTCATTAATATTTGGGTCAATAGATCATTAAGAAAATATTTGAACTTTTAAGGTATACATTGTAATATGTGAATTGAGAGGAAATGATCACCTATGTATTTTTTTTTTTTTGTAGTACAAGATTTGGGTTTTAAAAGGACAAGTGTGAAGATTTAAGGATTAAATAGAACAAGAAATAATTTTAGGGCCAAAATAGAACACGTGATTCACAATAATGGTTCAAAATGAGGATTGTATATATGTATTTAAATAAATTATTAAGTAAATTAACAATTCAGTCCTTCAAAGATCACCAAGTTGATAGCTAAGTGCCTTAGTTCTTAAAATATCATAATACATTTTAGTCTTTGAAAGATCAAAATAGTATACTTATTAGACATTTTCATGGACTAAACTGAAAGATCAAAATAGTATACTTATTAGACCGTTTTAATCTTTTGAGGATTAAACTGTGTATTTCAATCTTTCTGGGACTGAATTGTTATTTCAACAATATTTTAGGGACTAAATTGTGTATACTCTAAATTATTACACATGAAAAAAATTAAGGCAAATTGTTAGATAAATTACATGTAGTGATAATACTTCCGTCGCAATAAAGAATACTTTAACTTTTTTTTTTCTATTTTTATTACATGATAATTTAAAATTTATAAATATAAAAATATATTTTTATGGAGCATGGAAAAAATAGGTAGTTTTAATATTTAGGCAAAAAGACCCTTTGATGCCCCTAACGTTTGGGGTCAGTTTCAGGTATGCCCTAACATTTGTTTTTATGTCAGTTATGCCTTCAATGTGAAACGTTGGTGTTAATTATACCCTAACGTTTGACTCAGTTAATTATGTGGACGGAAAATGCTGACGTGTCAATTCTTTTACCTATGTATCAATTTTTTTTTATGCATTGTACACGTGGCACATGACTGAATAAATAAAACATGACCAAAGTCCTATTTTGGTCCCTCAGTTATACTCAATGTTTCAAATTGGTCACTCAGTTATTTTTCGTTCTATATTGGTCCCTCAAATTTCTAAAACTTGACAGAGTTAGTCCCTCAAACGTTTTCCATCCATTTTTTCATTTAAAAAAAAAAAGAAAAAATAAACTTTCATCCCCCAAAAGTTTTAATTTTTTACATTAAGGCCATTTTCTTTTTATAATAGGATCAAAACATAAGAACAAAAAATAAATTAAGATTATAATTGAATTTAAACAAAAATAAACTTTCCTCTCTCTCTCTCTTTCTCTATTGATCAACTTGAAAAACAAAAGTCAGACATTCAAAGCCAACTTCACCGCCATTAAAGCTTCTCTTGGACCTCATCAACCTTCGCTCCTTCGTCTCTTGCAAAGTCTCCAATCACTCCACCTCCAAAATCGTCGGCGCAATCGAGTCTGAGATTCAGAAGTGGATTGACTGCGTGACCATCGGCGAGTTGAGCGTGGCTCTGCGAGAGTCGATTCTCGACGACGAGGAGGAGGAATTAGTCAAGCATCTGGTTCAATTCAAAGACCGCATCTTGCTAGGGTTTTATAAAATCGAACGGTGAAATCCCTAAAAACATAATTGAGACCAAAGTTTCACATAGGGGGCATAACTGACACAAAACAAATGTTAGAGGCATAACTGAAATTGACCCCAAACGTTAGGGGCACCAAAGGATCTTTTGCCTAATATTTACTAGTGCTAGCATCATNAATAAAGAGTTATAATTATGTGGTCCCAAAGAATAATATCTATAAGGATTTTGGTTTAATCTTGAAAGGTAGAAAGTGAAGAACCAAAGACAAAATGGAATAAACTCTAATTTATTTTACCTAAACTTTTTTCCTAAAGATAAGCCACCTAATAATGATTATCCTAAAGATAAGCCACCTAATATTAACTATCAAGTCCATATCTTAGCTATTCAAATTTCAATTTAATATTTTACTTACTTATAATTATATACTTATATTTAAGGAAAAAGGTCAGCATGAAAAATCTAATGATGGTCTTTATTTTTCAATGGAAATGGCTCATTGGTTGAGAGATTTTTTGTTTGGTCAACCATTGATTGAAAAGGATTAAAATTGATGATTGAACAAATTATGAGAGACTAACTTGAGAAGAAAAATCTAAGAGGGACCAAATTGTGAAAAAATAAATACATTAGAAACCAAAGTAAGACTTTAGTCATTTCTAATCACCAAATTTCTTTCAAATTTTACTTTTGAAATATTTAGAACTATAATTTCACAAACCAATATTAAATTCATGTCTTCTCTTTTTTTCCCTTATCTTTGTTTAGTTACANTATTAAGTTCATGTCTTCTTTTTTTTTTTCTCTTATATTTGTTTTGGTACAAGTTAGAGAATGAGCTAGGTGGTTTCATGAAAAAAGTAAATATGCATACAAGAAAACACATATTTTGTGAGTTATAATTTTGAACATTTCAATTATATGATTTAACAGTTGCGATATGATTTCATTTATGCTAATTATTTTTTTTTCAAAAAAAAAAAGATGAAAAACAATAGGATTAAGGAATTTTTATCCTTTTGTATTAATGAACTTTGGTATATTGTAATTTATTTAGTGAAAAATACAAATAATATTATATAGATCTTTGTCGTACTATTTGTCTAATTAGAAGTTTATTTTTTTTTCCTTTCAATTATTGATTAGGCCAAGAGTAATCTTCTATATTTCGCACTATTATGATTTATCATATAATATTTTCTTCATGCACTCACACTTGATGATGTTCACGAAGTTAATGAATTGTTAATTGGACAACTTACAGGTGACGAGAAGATATATTTAACCTTTGATAGTAAGTATATGAAAACACTATAACAATGTTGAGATGTTAGCTGAACTATACACCCCAAAATCTTAAATTCCATTAAAGAGTTTAGGTTATTTAATCACATGATTAGACTCAAGGTTAGGACACATGTCATGCTACTTAGGAACATTGACAAATCATTGGGTTTATGCAATGGAACTAGATTGATTGTTTTCAGGCTTGATGAACATCTCATTGAAGCTATTCCTTTAATTGGAAGATCTGCAAATTAAAAAAATATTAATTGCTCGAATATTGATTACACCTCTCAATTGTAATATTCTCTTCAAATTTCAACGTCGTCAATTTTCACTAAATTTGTCCTTTGCGATAACCATCAAAGAAAGGCAAAACCAGTCATTATCAACGATTGGTCTTTATCTCTCACGTTCAGTATTTACCCATGGTCAATTATATATTGCATTATTTAGAGTTCGCTCCGGTAATTTTATTAGTACATTCATCTAAGGACAAATCAATAGAAAAAATTGAAATTATTGTATACGCCAAGATTTTGCAACTATTGATGTCAAAGTGCACCCTATCACACAAAACTAGTCTGATTTTAGATTATTATTGCTTATGATATCAGATCATCAGTTAATCACCAAGCTCGGGAGCCTGAGTATAAAATAGACAAAAAGGTCAAGGAAAAGACAATTTCAAGCTAACCAAGTATAGTATATATGATCTATACATGACTTTTGAGTATCCAGAAGTCTCTTCAACTTTTCTTCGTGCAATTAAAGCCCACCTGATGAAATTAAACCACCCAAGAATTTTTTCAGATTCAGAATTAGCATGTATATTCAAGTAAACATACCTTTGTCCAACAAGATTGTACATTCGGATCATCAGTGCTTCCTCATCTTGGGAGAATTCTAGCTTTGATTCTTCACTGGCCTCTTATGAAATGGAAAAGGCAATAATTTCTTTCTACTCTTGTCACGCTTATTATATGACCGAAAAACGTTAAACCATAACTTTAATGGAAGAAAAGCATCGTGTTATGATTTCTGTGAGTACCTTAAAGATTGTCCCGGGCTTCATCAGTGGAAGAATGTTGTGAGGCAGCAATATTGGGATGAGAAACCTTTTGAAGAGTAAAAGAGAAGCAAGATGGATAATTTTCACATTTGGTATTAATATATATATATATATATATCTATCATTACTTAACCTAAAAATTGTTAAGCAAATAAATATATATAATTTTTTTTTGTCCTGCTACAGTGCTATTACTCAAATACTTCATTCCAAATATAATTTTAGCTTATTAAATTCTAATGTATTTAATCAATAAATAATTAGTTAAATTAGATACTTTAATTTTTTAAATATAATTTTTTTTATTCTAATCTTGCCAAAAATACTCTTATTAAGAGACAGATAGACAAAAAAAATTATCGGACCTGTTAGTGCCCCTAACATTTGGGGTCAGTTTCAGTTATGCCCCCAACGTTTGTTTTGTGTCAGTTATGCCCCCAACGTTTCACATTCTTATCAATTATACCATAACCTCATTTTTTTGGGCCAAAGTCCTATTTTAGTCCCTTAAGTTTGCTCAAAATTCCGTTTTGATCCCTCAAGTCTTCGGCGAACTTTTTGGCGAGATACACGGTGACTTCGATGACTACGAAAACTTCTAATCCCAGGTTTTTTTACCTCCTGAGTTCAATGACGGCCTCCATTTTGTGAGAAAATGACTGGCAAGCCGCCAAAAAATTACATAGTCACCAAAAAATTTACACAATCGCCAAAAATCATATTTCTGGTCACTTTTTCGCAAAATGTAGGCCGCCATTGAACTCAGGAGGTCAAAAAACCTTGGATTAGGAGTTTTCGTAGTCGTCGGGGCCGCCGTGTATCTCATTAGAAAGTTTGCCGGAGACTTGAGGGACCAAAACGAAACTTTGAGCAGACTTGAGGGACCAAAATAGAACTTTGGCCCAAAATATTGATGTGAGGGTATAATTGACAACAATGTGAAATGTTGGGGGAATAACTGAAACTAACCCCAAACTTTAGGCGCACCAACAGGTCTTTTACCAAAAATTATCCTATAGTCATAACCGGG
>QANZ01040591.1:94316-104334 GCA_003254925.1 Chamaecrista fasciculata | reverse complement strand
CCCCCCCCCCTTCATTTTTATAAAAAATTTATAATGGCCCCCCAACCAAAAATTCTGCCTCCACCCCTGGTCATAACAAAAAGATAATGTATTCCTTGAGCAAAGAGGTCAAATTATTTGAGCTAATAATGATAGAAGAAATTAAAACTCCTCTGTCATGAAACTCTCAAAGAAAAACTTAACACTTGTATGAATTTAATCTGGTTTACATGACATATAATTCTTCTACAATATATAAAATAGGGATATCAATTATATTTTTAGAATTCCATAACACTTGTATCAATTTTGTCATGCAAACTTGGAGAGACTAGAATTAAATTTTCTATGGAGATTTATATATTTAAGAGATCAAGATATGAACGAAAATAAATGTGTCAAAATCAATTTTATTAAAATCAGAATGGGGAGTGACCCGAACTAACCATTGAGTCCCAAGTTAATTGGTTAATTTGTCGAATAGGAGGTCTCGAACTTCCAAACCTACATGAATATATGATTCTAGGGTATATTTTAGACATGCATAAATAAACACTTTAAACAGAAAAACATCCCTCACTTTGATACTTCAAGATCTCTCTCCCCATCATCAAGAGGGGTAATTTTACAAATAACTTTAAGACATATATCATGACTAAGAGTACCCCTCAAGTAGTTTAGATTCCATTGATCATTAGTTGCAACCATATTTTAACAAAACATGAAACAACATTCATATAGATAGACATATTAAGAGACTGAACAAGAGGTTGAGCACCAATGCCCAAATTATCAAGTCAGATCCTAATCATTCCCAACAATCCATCTTTGCACCATTCTAAAGCATCACAAATCTTAGCCTCCATAAAATCAAATCACCATTCCTCACAATCATCTTTATTCTCGAGTCTACCTCTACCATATTTCTCCAATAACTACTAAGAATTATGCAACATGAGAAATCTTAACTCTGCTTTCCATTCGCTCTGAATTTGAAAATTTTATGTAAACATCACCCACTAATTCTTTACACAAAAGAATTTTTTTAAAAAAAAAAAATCAAATGATCATTTACAAAATTACGCCTACATTCCCTTCCTTTACTTGTTGCAAGATATATATATAATCTAGAGTCACGATTGTGTGCAAATTAAAGCAAAACAAAGTTCATCTTCTTTTAGAGAGATTAATACTGAGGCTTTAGCACTGATTTCAGTTCTACTCATCCTCAATGTCTTAAACAATCCAAAGGTTTCTTCGTAAAAACCACATCTAGCATGGATTGACAACCGTGATGTCCATGTCACAGACTTTGGTCCAAGTGCACCCTAACACACCCACTAAATCAGTCCATAAGAATTATTGTTGACAATGACATGTGAATGATGCATATAAGAATTTATATATTTTATCAAAAGATATAATTTATAAGTTATTATTATGAAAAAATTATCCGTACATTGCACGCGCCAAAGCCTAATTGTGTAAAACAAAAATCAAAAGTTTTAATTCAGAAAACAATATAAAAGTAAAAGTTTGTTTATGCTTTAATGCAGGATTATATTAGTTTAAGTAATAAGTAATTTAATATTATTTAATTAAAATTATATTTTATATTATATTTTTTTATTGATTTTTTTATAATCAAATACGTCACATTAATTGATTTTGAATTAGTTGAAGTGGGGTCTCAAAACTTGAACCGAAGAAAATTGTATATAATAAAATAAATTAATTTTTCACAACGTAATGAATCTAAATTTAATTTTTTATTATAAAAGAAGTCCATATTTAATATAGACCATGCTTTAAACAAAATTTCTTATAATGATACCTATATAAAAAAAACATATCTATATACCAAAAACAAAAAGGATCCCTATAGTGCACTATATTTGTACAAGAGATCCTCTCTCGTCTATGCACATATGACAATATGACATCCATGAAGGTTATCACGAAAGGCTGACAATATTATACAACTGTTGTGCATGTACGTCTTCTTTTTTATTACAAAAGAAGAAGCACGAAGCATATTTTCTTACAAGTAAACAAAAAACAAAATGGGTTCCCTAGATATTTCAATCCCAAAATTTGTTGTCCATGACATAAATGAAATTGACCATAAATATTAACCAATGCCAAATGACATGATCAAGCTCCACACATAACATGGTATCATAATAATTACGATCTTAAAATAGAAAAACAAATTAATCAAATCACGCCCAACCATGGGCTCCAAGAGGGAGGGCCCAATCATCAACACCAACATAATCTGGGCTTCCACTAGCCATCCGCCTAGACTGTGGGCGAATCCCATTAATCTTTGGGCTTGGGCTTCTTGGAAACTTGTAATTTGAGGTTCCCCCACCAGAGCTGGAGGAATCACAGGCCGACCCAAGCCCAAGCCCAGGCCCAGCCCCTCTTTTAGTGGATGTGTTCCATTGAGGCCCAGGTGAGCCACGTGGCTTGATCGGGCCTTGATATCGCACCTTGGCTTTTGCAGATTGGGTAGGAGCCATGTAGCTAGGGACATTTCCACTGTGTTGTCGTTGGTGTTTTCTGTTGGAATTTGGGCTTGGGCTTGGGCTTGAATCAAGAAACTCTTGGTTCAACAGGCCCATGTTGAAGCTGCTGCTTGAGCCCGGTGGTGCAATCATGTCCATTTCCACTGTCTTTTCAGACATGTCATCTGTTGTGGTAGTGGTTGTAGTAGCAAGGGCCATGTAAGAGTTCTCACGTGGCCCCACGTGCCTCACATTTTGTGGCTGTGACTGTGATGACATCCAACGCTCCAGCCAGTTCCAACCCCATTGGCCTTTCTCACGCTCATTGCCACCATAGCTTCCATCCTCATCATATTGCTTCTGCTGTTGCTGTATAACAATGGAAAGAATACTTTATGCTCTTTAATTTAAGGGTACAGTGTAAATTTAGTCTCATATTTTTTTTCTCAGTTCTCAATTTCTATATCTCTTTTTGGTTGTATTTTTTGTCACATATCTTTAAGTCAGGTTTCAATTTGGTCCCATATTTTTCTTGTTGTAGATTTTGTCCCATATAATTTGGTCCATTGCAAAGTTGGTCTTATATCTTTGGATCAGGTGCAGAAGTTATCTCATATCTTTGTAAAAGGATCAATTAACAATCGATCTTTTTGTAAAGTTATGAGACCAATTTTGCAACCTAACCAAAAGATATTGGACCAAAAATGATATGGGACCAAATTGGGACCTTTTGCAAAGATATGGGACCAAAAGTGCAACAAAAAAAGATATAAAACCAAATTGAGAACTTAGCAAAAGATATGGGACCAAATTTGTGCTTTGACCTTAATTTAATGACTAAGTAGTAAGTACTAACCAAAAGGTAATGAGTGTCTAAGCACTAACCTGATAGTTGAAAGCATAAGCAAGAGCTCTCTCCCTCTTCATTGCAGCTTCATGTTTCCTCACATCATTTTCCTTGATTTTTTGGCTACTTTGACGCCTATTGTCCCACCTATCCATGTCAATCCTTTTCATGGGGCTCATAGATTTTGGCTCTCGTTCCTCAAATTCTGTCTCCTCATACTCCTCTTCCACTCTGCTCTGATGCTTCTCATGGCTCAACTGGTATCTACGAGCTCTTATTCTTGCCTGTACTCGAACTAATGCTTGCATACAGCGCATTGTCATTTGTGCTTGCTTCCGCACATTATATCCCCTCACCAGAGCTTGCAGCCTCACTAATCCCTTCAAAGCCCGCAGTGCACGTCGAGCCTGCAGATATTAACAGTAAATAGCAATGTAATTGCCTTCAGCTTGGCTTCAGCCTTCATCTATGTTAAAGTTCTTAAATAATTGCAATATTAAGATAGTTTAATAGCTTTAAAATAAGGATTTCAGCAACAAGCTAGCTACTAGCCAAAAGGCTATCATATTAAAAATCAGTTGAGGAGATGACCTGATTCAGATGTGCACAAAAATAGATGTTTTGGGGGAAACACAAACCGATCGAATAATTTAGCTTTTAACATTAAGCATTTGATAGAACTTTTACTTATGGCGAATGCGGCCCTACCAACCCTTATTTTTCCCTTCATCACATCAACCTGATCAAATAAGCCAGGTAGGTCCCCTTGTTCTGGAAAGTTTTTGAGCAACTGTGTATACTTGCCAATTGCCGATTTTGTATACAAATTTTTTCCATAGGTTTACTAATTTTTATGATATCAGTGATTGAAGAAACTATATGCTACTGAAGGTAAGTACCACCCATGTCCTAATGGAATATAGCGCACACTGAATTGTTATATAGCCCACACTGAACAAAGGAATTGAGAGCTCACATAGTTCCAAAATAGGAAACAGTACAGGGTAATCTCAGACAGTTTCTACACCAACTACCAAAGAAAAAAGTACACAGAATTTGAATTTACCTAAAACTCAATAGCAAAAGACAATAAGAAGGTCTTACTAGGTAGCCTCTGTAGTAAGATTGAATAAGGATTGCGGCTCTTTCTTCCTTGGAGTGGCGTCCATAACCATAACCTGCCAATCGGACAACTCTGGCTGCCGCTTGAGCAGCTGCAACGGCAGCTTCAGCAGCTGCAGCAGTTGCTGCTGCAACGGCAATGGCATGATTTCTATCTTCAGTCACAGGGGTCGATGTGATACTATTCTCATTAGTGGCATCAGGAGAACTTGCTGCAGGAAAGTGCTCAAAAGACACCACCTCTGGCGCTTCAGGCTGCCATTTCTCTACATTATTGTCCTTCTGAAAACCAAGAACTTCCAGAAATTCAGCTCCCAATTATTTGGAAATTCATAGAAGGAAAAATATCGAGGGGAACGTGTCAAGATGATGGGGATCTAGCATGTATGCAGCACATGATGATCAAGATGAATGATGTGATGGGTTAGGTGGCATGATAACTGAGTGACATGGATAAATGAAGACATGAAAGGGGACCAATACATACACATGATTGCCTACTGGGTTGGGTTCATGGTCCTAATTACAGAGAAAGGACCAGGCAGCTCAGCATTTATGTGGGAGTGCACAAAAGACAAGATAAACAACCAAAATGTTGGCTCACTAAAGTTCTGATGAAGAAATTAGTTTTCAATGGGTAAGATAGACTTCGATGATAGCATTATTTCTGCTGCATATTTTCGATTTGTACTTACTTTTAGATTGGGGAACTTGGGGGAAATATTAATGGATTAGTTGCCAAATAAAATCAATAATAAATCAAGAGATATATACCTGACTAATCGGTTCGGTTGGAGAAAAGTGCTTTATATATAAATATATGATCAAAATAGTATTAAACAGATGAGATATATGCATCAGCTATTCTTCCTATAATTAAATATATAAATTAAAAAAATACTATGACGACGAGAAAAATGAATGTCAAATTGTCAATAAGCGATTAATGACTTAATGCACAATTAAAATTGTTTAAAACTATTTAACGGATCCTTTGAATTGATTACCCTTAAGTATCACCAGTTTCCTGCTTTCAACAATTAAGGCAGAAATTTCAAATGTCTGTGATTAAAAAGGTTATATACCAAGAATAAAACAAGAAGCCATTCAAGCAAAATGGAAGAATTTGAAAAAAGAAAAAAAAAACACGAAAACAGGGAATTAATCAGTTATCACCTTCTTCGCCGGCACCGTCGCTTCCTTCTTAGAAGACGATTTGAAAACTTTCTTCACCGACGAGAACCACCCTCCTTTCTTCCCCATCTCTGGTGAGAAGATCGGCTCCTTATTACCATAATCAATAAATATTTATATACAAAATTACAAATCCATCCGTAACAAAACTTGAAACATACATTCACATAATCACAACAACCCCTAAATCTCTCTAACACACATTACTCTGTAGTCTGTACTAAATAAATCTATATAACAAAATTTCAGACTTACACACACTAAATCAGACGAAGCAGAGAAGATGAGACAAACCTGAAACACGAAAATATCGCGCGCGTTGGATCACTCACTGGGCTTGAAGATTCACATATTGTGTATGGCATATATCTCATATCTGAGATTCATATCAAAATAATGATTCACGATCGAGAATGTTTCAATTCAAGAGAGAGAGAGAAATAGAGCAGTAACTGTAAGCCCGCGCAATCGCCGTTGGTATTTATCACATTCACGGCCTCACGAGGCGTTAGAGAGAATGTTAGAGTTAGACGATCTTGTAGACTGTAGTAGAGCCTACGACAAATCCCCACCCTACACGTCACCCTAATCTCTCTGCTCTTAATACTTTGCCCAACTAGCAAGAAAACACATTCACAGTATGGTAAAATTGCTTCCTCTCTCCGGTTATATATGTAATTTATATAATTATATCCTTTTTTTAAAAAAATAATTATAAATATATTTTAAGTCGTAACGGAATTATCAGATAAGAATTGACTTATAATTTTAAAATTTTACTGTCTCTGAGATAACGTTATTTTACTTATTTCGTAGTTATCACTTAATTCTTGTCATTGTATTAAAATGTATTATATTTATGTGTAAGGGGATAGGATATGTATATATATGTGGGTTTTGGTAGGGTGGTGAGTACGATATATGTGGTGGATAACAGACACTTGAGCTATTTCAGAAGTTGTTGGTGTTAAGAGAAAAGTGCCATCATTGTTTATGGTTAGGTTAAGTTTTAACTTGAAGGTTACTAAAGGTGTGGTAGTTAACAAATTTATATCATATTGTGTGTATGTATATCGAGTACTAACGGTGCATTTGTACGTTTTAATGAGATAATACAATGAACTACATGATATGATCATTGGAGGCTTAATTTGTACTTCACTACTTCTTTCTTCCTGTATACTATATTTCAACTTCATGAAAAATGAAAAACCAAAATTTGTTAGCTGTTTGGGTTAATAATTGGAGGCATTGGATTGATCAAGCCTGTCACAGACGTTATTATTATATCATTAATAATATTCAAATTTACAGTTTCGATTAAAAATGGGGTCAAGTTAAGCTTAATATATAATTATGATTAATGATTTCAAAGACTAGTACACATGATCAATATATAATGTACATGTCCGAGTGATTCAAATTAGCAAACTAAAGTACCTTCGATCCAATCCAATTATTTGGGCATAATTAACCAGCATATATAATTTGGATTTGGCCAACTTAAAATCTTCAAATAATTGCTCACCTCAAAAGTAACATAATCCGAAATTGTTTTAAAGGAAAAATAACAACTTGGTTCATGGCTTCACTCACCTTGTGGAGCTATATAGTGTGTGTGGTTGTTTTCAGTCAACATGACAATGACATGTTTTAGAATAAACGAGTAAGTTCTTCCCTCACGCAATTGTTCACTACATGTATGATCATTAAATATGCTGAATAGTTAAAATTATATTAATATTAATATTAATAATTATGCTGTGATCGAAAACTAGAGATGATATAGAAAATAATCTAAATTGATCTAGTCAACCTAATTGATATCAATAAAAAATCATAATTAAAGTAAAATTGAATTAAATTGTATAATGAACGATTTAACTTAATTGATTAAAAATTATCAAAGTAACGAATATATTTTTAACTTGTATATATATAGGCAAAAGTACTATTTTAATCTTCAAACTTTACATTAATTTTTAATTTTGTCCTAAATATTTTTTTTCTATCAATTTTGTCTATAATATTTTACATTTTGATCAATTTTATTATTTGACTAACTTCTTTCAGTAAATTAATTACTAATCAATATAAGTTAAGATTTGAATTTTTTTTCTATTATTTACATTAAGTGTCATTAGCTATGTAGGATTTGTCGTTAATGACTAAAATATAAAATATTGGAAATAAATTTGACAGAAAAAAATTATTAGAAANTTTTTTTTTAGTTTTCCAACTGCTGACGTGGCACTTAACGTGCCACGTCAGCAGTTAACGGCTTCAGGGACCAATTTGACTAACGTTAGTAAAATTCGGGGACCTATTTGTCAATTTCCATAAATCAGGGACTAATTTGTCAGCGACCCAATAATTCGGGGACTAGTTTGGGAGTTTACTCCCTCAATATCGAGTAAACTACTAAATTGGTCCCTGGATTATTGACTCACTAACAGATTAGTCCCCGAATTTAAGAAATTGACAAATAGGTCCCCGAATTTTGCTAACGAGTCAAATAGGTCCCCGAATTTTTCTAACATTTGTCAAATAGGTCCTTCGGTGCATGTTATTCGGGGACCTATTTGACTAACGTTAGAAAAATTCGAGGACCTATTTGACTCGTTAGAAAAATTCGGGGACCTATTTGTCAATTTCCTAAATTTGGGGACCAATCTGTCAGCGAGCCAATAATTCAGGGACCAATTTGGCAGTTTACTCAATTTTGATTTGTCCCTCAAGCTTTGACTTTGGTTCTCAAAATTTTCTATTTGTTTCCTTATTATCTTGATCGAGCCGATTTATACCCTGCATTCTAGAGGTTTTAGGATGTGTTTTGTAATGTTTTATAACATATTTTAGGTGTCTTAGGTCTCTAGATATGATAATTATGATTTGTCATTTCATCGGTTTTTAGTATAATTCTCTCGTGTTTTAAGTGCTTAATTATATCTTGAGGTTTTACATGTTTATCTTGGTGCAACTGTAGGTTTTGAGGAGCAAAAGATCCAAGGATCAAAGGGGAAGAAGGCTGAGATCGAAGCGGAATCAAGTCGAGAGCGAATCGGTGAAGAACCTCACTTTAACACCTTTGCCTTTTCGTTTGCCAGATGTTGAATAGTTTGTAATATTATCAATGTGGTTATTTTGGATAAATTAAATAAAAGTCTATTTATAATGTATAGTTAATTTAATATATTTAAATTAATTATACATTATAAATAGACTTTTATTTAATTTATCCAAAATAACCACATTGATAATATTACAAACTATTCAACATCTGGCAAACGAAAAGGCAAAGGTGTTAAAGTGAGGTTCTTCACCGATTCGCTCTCGACTTGATTCCGCTTCGATCTCAGCCTTCTTCCCCTTTGATCCTTGGATCTTTTGCTCCTCAAAACCTACAGTTGCACCAAGATAAACATGTAAAACCTCAAGATATAATTAAGCACTTAAAACACGAGAGAATTATACTAAAAACCGATGAAATGACAAATCATAATTATCATATCTAGAGACCTAAGACACCTAAAATATGTTATAAAACATTACAAAACACATCCTAAAACCTCTAGAATGCAGGGTATAAATCGGCTCGATCAAGATAATAAGGAAACAAATAGAAAATTTTGAGAACCAAAGTCAAAGCTTGAGGGACAAATCAAAATTGAGTAAACTGCCAAATTGGTCCCTGAATTATTGGCTCGCTGACAGATTGGTCCCCAAATTTAGGAAATTGACAAATAGGTCCCCGAATTTTTCTAACGAGTCAAATAGGTCCTCGAATTTTTCTAACGTTAGTCAAATAGGTCCCCGAATAACATGCACCGAAGGACCTATTTGACAAATGTTAGAAAAATTCGGGGACCTATTTGACTCGTTAGCAAAATTCGGGGACCTATTTGTCAATTTCTTAAATTCGGGGACTAATCTGTTAGTGAGTCAATAATCCAGGGACCAATTTAGTAGTTTACTCGATATTGAGGGAGTAAACTCCCAAACTAGTCCCCGAATTATTGGGTCGCTGACAAATTAGTCCCTGATTTATGGAAATTGACAAATAGGTCCCCGAATTTTACTAACGTTAGTCAAATTGGTCCCTGAAACCGTTAACTGCTGACGTGGCACGTTAAGTGCCACGTCAGCAGTTGGAAAACTAAAAAAAAACACAAAAAAAGCCAACTGTGCGTGCCACATCAGCATTAATAATAAAAAAAAATATTTCATTCAAAATTCAAATAGGTCCCTGAGTTATATTTTTATCTCATTATTCTCAATTTCCCCTCTTTTTCATCATCTTCATTCATTTTAGTCCCAAATCCTCAAAATAAAATTGTAAAATGTCCCAAAACTCTTCCAAACATTC
>QANZ01040591.1:46885-82088 GCA_003254925.1 Chamaecrista fasciculata | reverse complement strand
GTTTTGATCCTATTATAAAAAGAAAAGGACCTTAATATAAGAAAATAAAACTTTTGGGGATAAAAGTTTATTTTTCCTCTTTTTTTAACGAAAAAATGGATGGAAAACGTTCGAGGGACTAACTTTTTCAAGTTTTGCATAACTGGGGGACCAATATGGAACAAAAAATAACTGGGGGACCTATTTGGAACAAGGAGCATAACTGAGGGACCAAAATAGGACTTTGACCTTTTCATTTTAATCAATTAATATATGAATTAACTCTTAATTTGTCTAAGTATTATTAAATTCGCTTATTTAACGCGTAAGACAATTCATTTAATTCGTAAATTAAATGAAGTGGCCCATAACCAATTTTTTTTGTAGACAAAAATTTAGGTGGGGGGATGGCGCCCCAGTCCAAAGTCAAGGCAGGCTTTAAGACTCAAAGAGCAGCCCATAACCTATTTGAATATTATCGAATTTACTTATTTGACGAGTAAGACGTGCCGACGCACCGATACGCTACCAGCTAACCCTAGCCAATAATATTAATTTAATTTAATATTTTTCCTTATAAATTTATAATGAGGAGTACCAAATTTGCAAATAGCCAAATAGAGTGAGAGAGAAGGGAGAGATTGTTCCTCTTCATTTTGACTACCCTAGACATTTGAGAAATTAGTCCAAGGTACATATTCCTTAGAGAGAGAGAGAGAGAGTCTCAAATTCAACACTGAAGAAAATGTCTCCACCTAGGAGGAAAAAGGTATATTCCTTTCTCTGCACGCCTCTTCTACATTCATTTTTAATTGCTTGTTTGCTTCTTTCTTTTTGTGAATATCAATTTACTGTGTAGCCATGGGGTCCAGTTCGCTATCACCATCATCACTCTTCACTCTCACTTTTCACAAATTACAATGCATGCCTCTTTTTCACTGCATAAATCTGAAATTATTGAGCCCTCGATCTCACATTTTCACGCATAGTTTTCTGTTTCAGTCATGTGATGCGAAATCGTCTGATCTGTTCGGTCATTTCTTTCTTGTCTTGGATTGGATGTTTTGTGAGGCTTAAAAGAATTATCAAACAGCCAATTCTAAGTAATTTTTAACTGCTCAATTTTGGTCTATGTTCATCGCGTTCCATAACACAACCAGAGAATAAGGTCATCTAATTGAACGATGATCAGCATTTCCACAAATATTGTGATGGTATGGGAGTTTTTACTTTTTATGCCAGAAAAAACATTTTCAAACTATCAGATAGATATGAAAGTCTTGAGCATGAATCACTAGAGTGAGTTTCACTGTAGTGACCTGCAGTGTGACAGAAGAAGATGAAAACGCACTGCGTTTTATTTCAATTCACTCATTCAACATTGCAGGATCTGGATCCGATTTCGAAAGTCTCACGGTCACACTTCGCATATCATATGCATTGGATTAAGCGCTTACTAGTAGATACTCAAGCGTTGACTTGGCCTTATACCTGACCCTCTAGAACAATTGCTCTTTAGTTTTTCAACTTATAGAGCATACGTTCAAAAATCATGTTTTGACTATGACTTAACTCTATATCGGGGCCTCTATTGTTGTCATACCTTTGGCTAATAATATACTATCATGTCTATTGTTCTCTTACTGCAAACATTGATATGCTAATGGTAAATTTGTGGAAACAATTTGGTCATTCCCCAAATCCTCTGGCAGATTACCTAACAGAATTTGATTTTGTAGCCTTACAATTACTAGTGCTAATCTTTCGAAGGAACAAGCATTCATTACTCTGTGTCTCTGTGCTTAATAAAATAAAGGAAAGAACAGGGAAGATAATACTTTTTCTTGTTACTCGGACGTTGACTTACTTTGTGGTTTAACGTCTATGTGCTGAACACTGATGACTTTTTCTGCTTGCAAGTATACAAGTATTTTTATTTGCATCTAACCTCTATATATGCAGATTCCAGTCCTTAGAAAAGTACCAACAATCCAAGGTTCTTCGGCATTGGTTCCAGTGGTACATGAAACATATAAAGAGGCACAGCAGAACAATGCGCAAAATCAAGAGTTTTTGCAAGCAGAGTCTATCATCCAAACTTCCCAGGTTACAAATGTTTAGTTCCTTTTTCGTTTTTTGAAATATAAAAACCGTTTTATCTTATTAATAACAAAGGCTCCCCATCCCCCTTTCTTATATTAGTTTTTTGTTAGACAGATTTTTAGTTTCATCTTCTTGATTTTTAATTGAGTGGTGATTGTTATGCAAACTTACCAAATGATTATGTAATACTTGCAGATACTTCAAGATGAGGTATATAAGCTAGGAATAAAAATAAAACAGCACGAGGAGAATATCAATCTCCTCAACAGTAAGAGGATTGAACTCAATGATTGCATTCATGATCTTGAAGGTACATCCAAATTTACTTTATAAGGCATTTTCCTATCTTCTTTTGGCGAGTTCCTAAAGGATCAGAATAATTTAAATGGAATATGGATGAGAAGTCAAATTAGTTATCAATTATCATTAACATATTATGGCCGTGTTCTCTTAACTGCATAATTATATAATTTAAGTAAGCTTTCACATTATTTTGTTTAACCACAGTATACTTTTTCAAAAATTTACACGGACTGAGGGGATATACCGATATACAGTATACTAAACTTTCAGATGGTTGAAATTTATTTTTTAAAAAATAAATTTATGATTGCTCTTTATTCCATTTCCACATTAATTGTTTGCTAATGAAGAGCAAGTTTGATACATCTCTTGTACCTTGTTCATAGAAAATACTCCGAAATGCCAATGTTCAAGTACACCCAAGCGCAAAAGGAACTTGCGGCCTTTAAACGAGAAGGAGACGAATGAACAGATACTGAAACATGAAAAATCTGCCGCCGGTGTTTTGTGTCAGCTGAATTCTCGTTTTGAAACTCAAGCTTCTAAGCTTCCAATGACGAAGGATGTTGTTGGTATAGTTGCTACACTAGGTAAAGTTGAGGATGAAAACCTTAGCAGGTACGTACGTTAGGTTCAAAAATTACTACTTTACTGGCTTATGAGAATGTAAACTTATTTCAACTTGTAGTAGCTGCTCTATTTTCTTTGGGCTAAATGGCATTTCAATAAAAGAACATGAAACATAATTTGAATTTCCATACTGCTTACTTCTTCCTGGAAAATGTGTAAATCATTCATGAAGTTGCTTCACTGAACTTTTTTTGAATGCAGGCTTCTGTCGGAGTATCTAGGAGTGGAGACCATGTTGGCAATTGTTTGTAAGACTTATGAAGGAGTTATGGATCTTGAAAAATATGATAAGGAAGGCAGCATAGATAAGAGTTTAGGTCTCCATGGGCTAGGTCCCTCAATCGGAAGGGCCTTGGATGGTCGTTTTCGAGTGATATGTATTGAAAATTTGAGGTATGAGTGTATGACTGCGCTAGATTTTATTTCGCTCTTTTTTTTTTTGGGTGACTGTGGATAACTTAATTTTTGTTTTGACTTTTGACCTTTCCCCACTTGTGTTGTAGGCCATATCCTGGTCAATTTGTGCTTAATGATCCACAGAAAAAGCTTGATCTTTTAAAGCCAAGATTACCCAATGGGGAGTGTCCACCTGGGTTTCTTGGCTTTGCTGTGAATATGATTAATGTAGATGGCTCGAACTTATTTTGTGTAACTTCCAATGGTGATGGCCTCAGAGAAACTCTGTTTTATAATCTCTTTTCACGTCTGCAAGTATATAAAACAAGGGCAGAAATGTTACAAGCACTTCCTTGCATAAGTGATGGAGCTCTTTCTTTAGATGGAGGAATGATTATGACCAGTGGTGTATTTTCCTTGGGTAACAGGTAAGAGGATGATGAAATTTAAGTTGGTGTATGTGGTATATCAATTCCTTTGTTCTGTTTCTTGTATAATGATTGTGTGTAGTAATAGTATTCCATCCTAGCAATTGGACTTGCTTTGGTAGTGAGGTTTCTGTTGTCTAATTCAAAGAAAAACTCTAGAAAATGAAAAGCACAATAAGGACACGATATCTAACTTAAAAACCCCTCTCTTTCTTGTCAAATTTATGTCAAAATTTCATTTTGGTCTCTAAAATATATCATAAATTTTTCTGTGATCCTTAAAGTATTTTTCATTTTGTTTTGGTCCTCGAACTTTTCCATTTATTCTACCGTTAGTCCAAACATGCTTCTGCTTGGTTTATGTTGTAATCTCTTACTTGGATAATTGAGATGAATCATTTCTTTTTCTCACATGTCCTAATAAGTTTGGGGTTGATAGATGTAAAGAAAAATCATTTTTCTTAGTCACAAAATACAGATAAGTTTGGGGTTGATTTTTTCTTTTCAATGGCTTAAGCCATGGCTCACTCATATTAACTGTAGTTCACAATAATGATGATGTCCATGACAAGTGTTGACAAATTCAGTTAATGTTAAAAGCTCAAATAATACATCTATCGATGTTATGTCATCCAAAACGGAACCTCGACTGATAAACATTGAACGCGTACCCAAAAAAATGGTTGTTGATCTGTTGAAAGTAGTTACGAATTCGAAATCACCATAACCTAATAGCCTTTTTCCTTTTTCTTTACATGATATTAGGAAAGATGTGGATGTGAGGTTCCCCATTCCAGTGGTGTTTGATAGGAACAATGACAGCGAGTGGCGAAAAAAGGAAATAGAATGGAAGATGGACAAGATTGTGGACGACATAAAAAGGGAACAAAGTTTGTTGGACGTTGCAAAATTTAATTTCAATAAAAAGAGGAGTGAGTTTCTGAAGTTTCTGGCCGAAAGTTCATCAGTTGCAACCCAGGTAATCGCCTCAAAGTTCACCTGAATTTAATATCTGAATGTATGAAAATCTTCTTTCATTTGTTGATATTTAAATATTTTGTATGTGATTCTGTTCAACAATTTGTTGTTTGGCTATCATGGTTAGTAGAATACTGGAATGTTTAGGAAACTCTGTTATTAAGAGAACTAAAAGTTTTTCTTATCAGGGTCAGTTTCTTCTTTAAGATAACCATATTCTGAAATGCTTGGCTGATCAAACTCTGCAATGGGATTCTTAATAATCAACAAGAATCTCTTACTGATAAGCATATTCTAAATCTAAAATGCTTCTCTGATCAAACTTTGTAATGTGGTCCTTTACAATAAACAAGAGCCTCTTATTTCTGCCATTTTGAAAACCAAATGGCAAGAAAGAATCCAATTGACAGCTAGAAATCATTATGTTTAAATCATATTTATATTACATCATCAACTTGCACGCATGTATCATAGGATAGAATTATGTTTGTGGCTTCTCTTTGGGCTTGAGCAGGAAAATAATTGTGCGACTGTATGCAAAGAGATTGATCGGTTCTTTTACGTTTAGATAACATTTTTAGGGCTCTTTTACTTAATTATTTCTGTTCTCGGTTTGTCTTGGCCTTTTCTGCTTTGAGGATATCTATTGAATTATAGTATGTCTTATCATTTTCAAATAACATCTGTTAATGGCATTATCAGGTACAGACCAATCCGACAAACTCAACTAGATAATGGTTTAAGCCTGCCATCAAATGATGAAGGATAGAATCAATAGCAGCTTGTATTGTAGTGGGTTGATACCTATATAGCAAAAATTCGAGCAGCCATGCAATGTTCTCATAAACATGTATTGAATTCTCTGTTTATCATTTAGGCTTTAGCACACAGTGCTCTTCTGGACCTGGAGGAGGCTCTGAATATTGTTTATTTCTCTGTTAAGCAAATTTTCCTGGTTAGTTTTGTAATTTTCAGAAAGAAGTTGTGGATATTTCCTTTAAAATATTTTTAGAAGCTTTCATTATTCAAATGTGCTCCTTATAATGAATAGTCCTTAACGAGATCCAAACCAGGCTTCAACCGCGAGCTTCTTCTTTCGAAATTCAGATGCTTTTGCCGCGAGGCCCCTCCACCTCGATGATCTTGGCTCTCGGGGATATCCATAGTTTCTGAGGAGAGTATAGTCTTCATCTTTGTCTCTCTCTCTACCACTTCTATGTGTCTTATGAGAGTCGTTGCAACAATTTTTTACCCTAGGAGAATCATATATGTGGATTAAGGCTTTTAGGGCCTGAATAGATTTGGACTCAATATTGACCCGTTTAGAATTCAAAAATCTGAAAAGTGAAGGCTGCTCCACACAATAGGCCCAATAATTTAGAAAAGCTTTTCTACTCCAATAATATATAACACTAAACAAAAATGAAAACGAAATTCCGAAAAATATTTTGTGGTGAGTCGTTTATCCTTAAGTAGAGGATCTGTTATAAAGAGATTATTCACTGTTTCCAACAGTAAATACCCTTGGTTTATACCAAAAAAAAAAGAAAGAAAAACAATAAGGACTAAAGTAGGCATATAAAACGTCCTCTTAAATTGTTACCATAAATTCCACACAGGAATCAATTGATATAAATGTAATATTTTTTGTATCGTGACAAAAATTGACATTATATTTTTTGTTTTTGGGTAACATCAAATTTTCAAATCTGGTCAACATCATAGATTTAAAAGAGAATATCAACACTATTTGCATATTATTTTCATGTATTGTTAAATTTGTGTTCTCAGAATGATATAAGTTATTTGACTTTTCTATAATATAATTTAGGTTTTTACAAAAAAAAAATTATATGAACATTAGCATCCCCAATTCACCACCCTTAAATACATTTAATAACTTTCCATTTGTTAGAATATTAGACATTAGTATCTTAATATACGTCTGTTATGTTAATATCTATACTATTATAAATATCTGAGGGCCTTTCTGGTCGGTCAAAAATAATTTAATTAAAAAAACAAAAAATAAACATGTAAATCATGGTGCTTTGTTAATTGTATTAGTGGGAGAGAGGAAGTAGTAGATACAATTAAATAACTTTCTACAATTTTAAATTAAAAAATTATAATCAAAATAAAATAAAAATTGTAAATATAAATATTTTTTTTACTCTAAAATTATAATAATTATAAAATATAAATTAATCTAACGAACATGCAAAGCACGCTAGTTTGTAATTAATGCTCAGTCAATTAATCCCTCATTATCCTCAATCACATGTTCAAAAATTTGGATTCTACATTTCGTTTCTCTAACTGGTCAGCCTCTGTTCTGTTCTTTTTTTCTTGGTCCCATTATTATTGATTTCTTGCTTGAATCAACCGAAATTGATGAATGAGAGCAACACAAGAAACAAACGGTATATATGCAACTAGGATAAGTTATACAACTTAATTTTAAGAAATTAAATATTTATACAAATCGATTATTAGTCATTTTCATCAAACTATTTGAAGAATTGTCATGTCAAAAATCGGATTGATCACAAATTATACTCCTTATCATACTATTTATTTACAGTATTATTAAGGTTGGATGGATAATTGATTCGATTGAGGTACTAATTTGACGTGGAATGATTCAATTTGTGATAAATAATTTTATAGTCTGATCTAATTTTATAAAATAACATATGAAACAGTGAAGAGGGAGAGAAAGAAAGAGATCATGAAATTGAAATCAATTCTTTCTATTATTATTGATGCGAGACGACAGAAATTTTAAAAAAAAAGGAAATAAAGTCTAGCTTCTTTGATTTTTCTTCTCTTCTTACTTCTTACTCAGTTACCTCCAATGCTGCTCAATCTTTTGAATCTTTATGCTCAATACCTCCCAGTACGGCGATGAGCCTTTGTCCTGTAGGAAGGACAAGCTCTCTTGACATGGAGGGTGAACTCAGATTCGTTGACCCTGTTCAAACATATAGGGCATTCATACTTTAGTTTGGGGTCATTGTGATGGTCCGCGTTATGTTTCTTTAGCTCCTCCTCTGAATAAAAAAACTATGCCACAGGGGGGCTCCGTTGAGTCATGAAAAGTCGTGAGAGAGGGTTCAGTGATGGGGGGCTCGGCGGCAATGGAGGGTTCGACAGCAGTGGGTGACACGATTACAGTGGAAGGGCTAAGAGTGGTGGTGGAAGGTCCAGGAGCGATAGGGTCACGCTTAAGGAAAATGCCTAGTCCCTGAAAAAATCGAAAGCGTCCTCCGAGACGGGAGGAGGCGGCGACGGGGGAGGTTTCAATGGCGATGGTGGAGGGGGTAGAGTCATATCTAGGGAATGTTGATAGCTCGTGAAAGAATCGAAAGAATCCTCCTCGACGGGAGGAGGCAGTGGTGGGAGAAGTTTCAAGAGAGGAGGTAATGGCGGTAGGGGAGGCATCAGTGGAGGGTGCGGTGGTGGAGTGACCAGGGGAGGTGGTGGAGGGGGTAGCGACAATGGAGGGGGCGGCAACAAAGGACTCAATAGATTCTTGATTGGGCCAAGAAGGTGACTCACCCTCTTCTTCTTTTAATATTAGTAGTAATGACAACTTGTTGCAACTTGTTTATGCAACTTGTTATTACTATTAATATTTTAAATATACTATTTGAATTAATGATTGATGCAACTTGTTGCATTTATACAATTAGTGATGTAGTTTTTATACACAATTTTAATTGATAAAATATTTATTTTTTATTATTTTTAACATTAAATTATTTAAAAAATAAAAATGCCACTTTATAATTGTATACATATCTCAAATTGTATCTTAGAATTTCTCTTAAAACTTTTAATTTATATCTATATATTTCACAAAAAATTATTTTATAGTTATTTTCTTTTTAGAGCCAATCACTCCTTAACGATATGTCATCAATTAGTATATATTACTATTACTATTGTGTTACGTTGTTGCTTATCATTTTTATATTAATTCATAATAAAATCAACCATTAAAGAAAGCGTACTAAGCACTTGTAGTGTTTAGACTTTAGATTCAGGACTTGAGCAACAAAAAATAGAACTAAAAGTATTTCTTATCAGGTTACGCCCAGTTCGTTTGCGCTCTGATTACAATCTGTTCTGATTATAATCGTAATAAGCATGTTCGTTTGCGTTTTTTTCTGATCAAATTATAATCTTGATTTTTTTATAATCAAACACACCCAATTACACTTATACCCTTATATACATACCTATACTCTAATACATTCAATCACACATCACAATGCTAAAATAGGAATTTACCTGAAATGGTCGACCGATTCTGTCAACGGTGGACTGAATATCAACTTGAGAATGATATCAGGCCCGACGTTCAGTCCACCGATGCAAAAAATGGTCGACCGAATTTCAACCTGAGAATGCTATCAGGCCCGACGTTCGGTCCACCGATGCAAAAAATGGTCGACCGAATACCTGAAATGAGCCACATTGAAATTTTTTTTCGGGTCCGGAGTTCTTTTTTACATTCTCTCTCATCTTGTGCCAAACGGTGGACCATTTTTTTGATAGTCCACTGAATTTCGGGGCCTGATTACTACACTTTAGTCATTTTGGTCCACCATTTCGGAGGCAAAAATAGAATGGTCGACCAAACCAATTAAGCACCTCACAAATTGTTTATGATTATAATCATATTTTCATGATTCCCAAGGCAAACAGTGACAAAATCTGATTTTTTTAAAAACAACAATCACATCCAAACACACTTTGATTATAATTAAATCACATCTTACTTTTTCATTTTTTTTCCAACTTTTTCTTCCATTTCTACTCCTATACAATTTATCANTTTCATGATTCCCAAGGCAAACAGTGACAAAATCTGATTTTTTTTAAAAGCAACAATCACATCCAAACACACTTTGATTATAATCAAATCACATCTTACTTTTTCATTCTTTTTCCAACTTTTTCTTCAATTTCTACTCCTATACAATTTATCAATTTCCTTACCCTTTTATCTACCAACCACAATCATTACATACTTATTTCAATAATTTCACACCAAATAATCAACTTTGATTATAATCATACTCTTATTATAATCAAAATGGATTTTATTATAAGCGCAAACGAGCTTCTTTAAGATAAGCATATTCTGAAATGCTTGGCTGATCAAACTTTGCAATAGGATTCTTAATAATCAACAAGAATCTCTTACTGATAAGCATATTCTGAATCTAAAATGCTTCTCTGATCAAACTTTGTAATGTGGTTCTTAACAATAAACAAGCGCCTCTTATTGTTGCCTTTTTGAAAACCAAATGGCAAGAAAGAATCCGATTGACAGCTAGAAATCATGTTTAAATCATATTTATATTACATCATCAACTTACACGCATGCATCATAGGATAGAAAATAATTGTATCATTTTCAGGGCTTGTTTTTTTTCTTAATTATTTTTGTTCTCGGTTTGTCTGGGCTTTTTTCTGCTTTGAGGATATCTATTAAATTATAGTATGTCTTATCATTTTCAAATAACATCTGTTAATGGCATTATCAGGTACAGACCAATCCGACAAACTCAACTAGATGATGGTTTAAGCCTGCCATCAAATGATGAAGGATAGAATCAATAGCAGCTTGTATTGCAGTGGGTTGATACCTCAGAGTTAGATATAGCAAAAATCAGAGCAGCCATGCAATGTTCTCATAAACATTTATTGAATTCTCTGTTTATCATTTAGGCTTTAGCATACACAACTCTTCTGGACCTGGAGGAGGCTCTGAATATTGTTTATTTCTCTGTTAAGCAAATTTTCCTAGTTATTTTTGTAATTTTCAGAAAGAAATTGTGGATATTTCCTTTAAAATATTTTTAGAAGCTTTCATTGTTCAATTGTGCTCCTTATAATGAATAGTCCTTAACGTGGCAAGGGTAGGTCATAGGTGAATTTTGATATTGGCACCTTTTAAGGTCGTTCGTGACTAGAATAATTATGTTTTTTTTTAAAATAGATTATATTATTTATATTTTTGTTATATTTTATTTCATAATTAATCATATAAATAAGTGTCTTTAATTATTTTTTATTATAATTAGTTATACGTAAATTTTATTTTAATCACATGTTATTTGTTTATTAAGAAAACTTTTGCCAAAGCTTAAAAAAGTTAAAAGTATAACCTCAACGGTTTAGGTCCGGATATGATACCTTATCTATACTACTAATAATAATAAATATTTATTTTTATATAGATCAGAGATATAATACTTTAAAATTTTATATTAAGAAAAAATTAAATTGTGAATATTATATATTGAATATTTCATAAATATTAAAATATACTATTTATATATTTTTATTTATGATTTATTTTTTATTTTTAAAAATTTAAAATAAAAAAATTGATGAAAATAAGTTTTATATTAATAAAAAATTAATTATTTTAAAACTTTTTGACTAATAGTTATTTCAAATTTCAATATTTTTGTTACGAATGTCAAAATTTTCCCCTTTAAATTCAAAGGATTTTGAGCTATACATAATATACTGATACTTGTAATTCCAATAAGTAAATGCATTTACAAATTAAAGTCAGCGACATTCCAAGCTAGCAGTTAGATACTGCGAAAAGTATCGGTCAATTGACTATATAGGTCATAGGAGTTTTCAATATTTTCTTATAATTAAGGTCAAAACCTCAAATTGGTTTCAAATATATAGAGGAGATTTTAAATTGATTCTAAATTTTTTATTTGTTTTAGATTAATCTTATATATTTTTAAAATTTCTCAAATTGATTCGAGAAATGTAACCATATTTCTCTTATTTCAAGTTCAAATACGATAAATATACAATTAAAAGTTGTTTTGATGAGTCATTTTCTATTTAGTTGAAACTTAAGATCATCAACAAATAATATCAAATTAAGTCTTGAAAGTGAGTTGCTCAATTCAAGTCCGACTGCAATAATTTCGAAAGTGTGTTATTTTTTAGAAGAGTTCTTTCTTTAAATAATTAAAGCTATTAGGAAATGAATTCAAATTGCGTCTCAAAAGTAAATTTTGGACTAAAAGTAAGATATCCTAAAAGTATAGTCCCAAACTTACTTATGAGACGCAATTTGATCTCATTTATTGATAGTTTTAACTGGACGGAGAAATAACTCTTCAAGAATTAACTCATAATTTTAAACTTGTCATATTTGGATTTGAAATGAGAGATATATAACAAACTTTGCTTTTGAATGTAAAACGAGTGACCCACTTTCCGAATCGGATTTGACCTCGTTTGTTGACAATCCAACTGGGCAAAGATTTCTAGAGGACTAAAGCCCCGTTGAGAGTTCTGTTAACGGTTTGGAAAATCTACAAGGATGCCATCCCTACCTACACAAATTTGAACCGACATCACCTTCGCTGTGAGATTATTTGCCCCTTATGTGGTGCCTCTGATGACTCGATTTCTCACACTTTTTTGCTTTGTACCTTTGCTAGGGCAGTGTGGTTTGGTTTACCTATCACTTTCAGGTATCATCCAAGTAGAAGCAGCTTCCGCACCTGGCTTACTAGTTGGATTTTACGCTGGAAACGTGACAAAGACCGGTACTCGGAAGCGTGGCTCACCATTCTGGTAGGTCTGGATGCTATTTGGCGCTACAGGAATGGTGTCGTATGGAGGAGCACCAAATCGGACCCGATGGCTGTCATTAATAGTATTAAGTTTTTTGTGTCTTATTACGTATCTGTGTATAATGGTTCGCTTCTTTTTTCTTCGTTTGATACTTATGCTTTTGAGTTTTTAACATCTTCAAGTCATGACTCCTGGGGTTCTTTTACCCCAAGAGCATGACTCTAAAATGTTTGCTTTGTACTCCTTCACCCTTTTTTCATATTACCAAAAAAACTGGGCAAAGAATGTACTAGTCAAAAGTTACATGTAATTCAAATTTGTCGTAGTTGAATTTGAAATGACAAAGATATGACTACATTTATTACTTTAGAATCAATTTCAGAAATTATGGAAACATGTAGGACCAATCTAAAATAATTAAAATATATAAGACTAATTTGAAATCTACCTCATTCATTTGGGACCACTTTCATGTTTTGACCAATTTAAATAAAATTCCATAAAATAAAAATCTCGCGCCGGATATTTTGTGCCTGTGTAGAGAGAGACTCGATGTTTACCACCATCTTCGTTTTCTTCCCGTCTATAAGCATTTTGCAAGCATAACGCCACGTCTTTCTTCCACGAAATATCTCACTTCTATCCACGATTATAGCATATTTCATCGTTCAAGCACAACCTAATTTATTTCGCGCTCCTTTTTTTTTTTCCATCGATTTTCATCCTTCAATGACCTCAAAATCCTGAGTTTTCTAGCTTAAAATTTCCCTCAACTTCGCTGGAACTCCCTCTGTTCACATGGCTGCAGTTCTCAGATCCAAACCTTACAAGGAAATAGCCTCTCTCACAGTTTCTCAACTGAGATACTTTGTTTTCAATCACACGCACGCTGGTTCGCTCCGCGGGAACTTCCTATATAAGGGTTTTCAGAATATCGGAGAGAATCGCAGAACGAGCCGGAGTTTCAGTAGTAATTCTAATTTTAACAGAAATTCGAGCGAGAAATTGAAGTGTGGGTCGTATTTTGCCGTTAACGACAACGGAGGAGAGCCGCCGGTGCTATGGGGTGGCGACGGCGTTAATATTCGGATGGGCAATTCGAACTTCAATGTGGTCCGTGGCGGCGGCGGCGGAGATGATGGTGGCAGTAGTGTCGGGTCAGGAAATGATTCGGGTTCGAATTCTAAGGATGGATCATTGGGTGGGTTCAGTTTGGGGAGTGATATTCCAACGCCAAAGGAGATTTGCAAAGGACTCGATAGATTTGTGATTGGGCAGAATAGGGCCAAGAAGGTGACTCACTTCATGCTTCGAAAGTTATTACTATTAGTAGTAATGGCTTTGCATTTATGCTTGAGAGAGAATACTGTTTGTCATATTTGGAGTAAACATAATAATTTCTAGTACTTCTAATTTACAGTTTTAATCACTAAAAATTAAGAATCCGATATACTTTAGTCCTTTTGTCCTTACAAGTTAGTCTTGCTTGCCTCATGTATCTTCCAAGGATTAAGTTGTATATTTACACTAATATTTGATAATTATTGACTGGTTTGGCTTCCACGTGACGTTGGTGGACTTACTATCAGTTGCCTGTAAAGGGGTAGTGGGTCAGCAGGAATTGACCATGTCCATGCTATGTCTACCTCGAATAGATTTTCCTGCTAGTTCTTTTTTTTGCCCTTTTGGGATGGTCCATCTATAACGTTGGTGTGAAAGTTATGAATTATTTTATATTTCAGTATTTATGTATTCTTAATTATATGTCTTTTGCAGGTGCTTTCTGTGGCAGTTTACAATCACTATAAGAGAATATTTCATGAATCTTCACAACAGCAGTTAGTATTTTGCTTCAGCGTGTTACCCTTTATTTTATTTATTTATTTTTGTTTTGTTCTTCCTTTACATGTAGTAATGGGTGAAGCATAAAGCATTCATCTTTCTTTGTGTTGATTATTATGACATGGTCTTACTTCTCTTTGGAATATCAGGCCTGCTGGTGATTCAAGTAATAATAAAGCTTTTGCTGTGAATGATGATGATGATGGAGTTGAACTTGAGAAAAGCAATATTCTTCTCATGGGGCCAACGGGATCAGGTAAATCAGATTTTACATCTTTTTATCCACCATATAATAGAATGCTAAGGCAATCATGGTGAAATTCATGGAATCAAAAAATGTTCAGGCAAGTTGGATTTTCAGCAATCAAGTGTCATTCTTGTTTCGTTAGTTGCTCTGTTGAGGCCTTTTGGGTTTAAATTGTTTGTTTAAATCTTTACTTAAAGGGTTGGAGGAGATAACAAAGCTCGGGTGAAGGTGTTTTATTTGTTTTGTATCTTCATTTTTTTCATTAATCATAATTGTCTTATCACTCCTGGTTAGTGGTTACTACTCTAACTTGTTGATTTATGTCATTTCAAGGACAGGGAAGACATTACTTGCCAAAACCTTGGCAAGGTTTGTAAACGTCCCCTTTGTTATTGCTGATGCAACTACACTAACACAGGCAAGATAGTGATTTTTTATTTCTGTTTTATGATTTATGAAATAATGATTCCCTCGAAGAGAGATGAAGAGAGAGTATTTTCTGTTAGTGTATGCAAGTTTTTTATGGTTGATGTGAAAGTAACTTATAACTCCCTAAGGGCCTTATAGCATTGTCTCTCATTTGAGAGTTGAGCAGAGGGTGAGAATGACAGTAAGTTTACTTTCCAACCAAAAAAAAGGAGAAAGAAAAAATGCACCTCGGCATGACATCCTATGGTATCAAGTAAACAAAAATTATGCACATAATAAATGCAATCAAATGGGTATGAGATATATGTTAGAAACAATTATAATCAAATTTTAGATCTTTACAGAAAATTGGGCACATTAATTTTTTTTCCCTTCTGTGCTTGGTGGCGATACTGTTACATGATTTTTGCATGTATTTTATTTCTGAAGTGTCAATTCTTATTTTGGGGAAACTACAAATTTGTGGAAATCATTGTTTTGGTATATTATAACCACAATACCACATTGATGCAGGCAGGGTATGTTGGGGAAGATGTGGAATCCATATTAAGCAAGCTCCTTGTGGTAAGCTTTCTGTCATCTGTGTTATTTTCATACGCCATGGTCTCTTTAGGGTTCTTTTGGATTCCTGCAAAAGGACCAATGAAATGATTATTTGCACTATTTCCTTGGCGATACTGTGAACACTACATAACTTTATTGTCAGGTCGCTGACTACAATGTGGAAGCTGCTCAGCATGGCATTGTTTACATTGATGAAGTTGACAAGATCACCAAAAAGGTTTACGTCTTCTTTCGTCTTTTGTTTCCTTCTGTCATTTTCTTTTCTTTTCTTTTTCTGTTTAGTTCAAATCATTTTTTTTCTGTTGTTTTACTATTGTCTACCGTTTAACTTCAGGCTGAGAGCCTTAATATCAGTAGAGATGTCTCTGGAGAAGGTGTTCAGCAGGCTTTATTGAAAATGCTTGAGGGAACAGTAAGTGCACTAGTCACTTAATTGGAAGCAACTTAATTTTAGTCATATTTTGTACATTTTTTGTTGCTTTAATTCATTGCTAATTGTTCTATAACATCCTTTCTGATCTAGGTTGTCAATGTTCCCGAGAAGGGAGCTCGAAAGCATCCTAGAGGTGACAGTATTCAGGTAAGTTGAAACTAGTTCATTAGCCTTTGTGCCTTACAATTTTGTAATTTTTATGCACTTACAGAGATTATTAGGTATGCTTATGAAATAGATACATGGGTGAAACCATTTTGATTGATATATAGGCATAGTTATGACAAATTTTCATACTTTGTTTTTCATTTTTGGTTTCCCTGGTTTGTTTACATTTGTATTTGACTTCATTTTTGCAGTTCTTCCACATTGAAAGTACTGTGCAATCTCAAATTCACTAATTATCTTTATTTAATCTCCATTCCTTCATAGATTGATACAAAGAATATACTTTTCATTTGTGGAGGAGCCTTTGTTGACTTGGAGAAAACAGTATCAGACAGGCAAGAACCCTGGAAACTTCGTAGTTTTGTTTTTGCAGTGGTAAGAATAAGGTTAAGGAATATGTGACCTCTGTAATTAGTAACTCTTCTGATTTCCTTGCAGACGCCATGATTCTTCTATCGGATTTGGGGCACCTGTTCGTGCAAATATGAGAGTAGGTCGTGTCACTGATGCTGCCATTGCATCCTCGTTGTTGGAAATTGTAAGATACATGTGACAGACCTTATTAACAATGAGTACCAGGTTTTACTAGCACTAGTTTCAACTAATTAGATATGTCAATAATTGAAACTCTTGTTTTCGGCAGGTTGAAAGTAGTGATCTTATTGCATATGGTTTACTACC
Source organism: Chamaecrista fasciculata (assembly GCA_003254925.1). Taxonomy (NCBI): domain Eukaryota; kingdom Viridiplantae; phylum Streptophyta; class Magnoliopsida; order Fabales; family Fabaceae; genus Chamaecrista; species Chamaecrista fasciculata. Next base: position 65,275 of record QANZ01040591.1, on the reverse strand, counting down.
TGAATTTGTTGGGCGGTTTCCTGTTCTTGTCAGTTTGTCTGCCTTAACTGAAAGTCAACTCATTCAGGTAGGCTATAATTCAACTCAAGGCAGGTTTATCTGTAAACCTCTTCTCATCTGGCTGTGTTAACTAATGAATGATGTTCGGGTGAAAACTTTTTTCATTTCTTGACTGAGAATTGAATGAAAGATTATGAGAAAGGCATTCTATTACTCTTCTTAATTCTCGTAAGTGAAACTGTTGGCTGATCTGGCCTGAAGGCTGAAATTATGATTTTCTTATTATCCTTCCCAAAGTCACTTAATGTAGTTGTTTACATAAATTATATTCTTAAAAGTGGATTATTTTTATGTTTTAAATTTCATCTTCTATGCCTTAACCCTTTATGCCATTACTCACTAGCTTTTATTGCAATTCATAACGTGCTGTATAGGTCCTCACAGAGCCAAAAAATGCCCTAGGGAAGCAATACAAGAAGATGTTCCAAATGAATGAAGTAAGTTTTTATGAGCCTTGCCTCATCTTCTGATGTTACACAAGAAAACACGTTTCTTTCTTGTCTCACCATTATGAATGGTGGTTCTGACAACAAATTAACATGCATTATTTTTCCAGGTAAAGCTGCATTTCACGGAAAATGCCCTAAGATCAATTGCCAGAAAAGCAATATCGAAAAATACTGGTGCCCGTGGATTGCGGTCCATATTAGAGAATGTATTAGTAGATGCCATGTATGAGGTATGCCGTTTCTATGAGATAAATGCTTTAATCTTGGCGTATGACATGGAGTGCAGATATTGCATACGGATCTGTGTGGTTTGATAATATTAATAATTACTTAATAGAACATATAAGAGATTAAAGAACCTTTGCTGAAATACATAAAAAGCATAATGAGCATTATGTGAAGACTTGGTCAAGGAGTAAATTTATCTCATAGATACCTGAACACTTAGTTGTTAAGACTGTATTTATGACTCTTTTAATTGAACATTTTGGCAATGTTAGTCATGTGATGATGTTCAATTGCATCCCGAACACAACTTTGATTATGAATATTTGATTCTTATGAGTATCTCTGCAGATTCCTGATACTAGAACAGGAAATGATGTTATAGATGCTGTCGTCGTTGACGAAGAGGCTGTTGGATATGGTGCTAAAATCCTTTATGGTAAGGGTGCGTTGAATCGCTATATTTCAGAACACAAAGAGGTATGTATGCACTATTTATTTGGGATACTTAATCACTTCTTCGTTACTATAATCTTAATTGTGAAACTTAACCATGCATGCTCCTGCATGTAGGCCATGGAGGGATTAGATAGAGATAATGAAGCAGATGTAGAACTTCCTTCCGTTGTAGCCAACATGTAATATGTTGCTGATATTTGTAGCAGTTTTCTCTGTACATGTAATTTAAAACAAAAAAAGCAATCAAACTAATGCTCCATCCTCAAATGCGAGCAATGCCATGTGCAGTGTAAGATTTGTGCTAGAAGGTGTAGCGAAAATGAACATTTGTATATCTTTTAGAATATATAATTCATGCCGATCGTCCATACTAATCATACAGGTGTGGCCGGTGGGATTAATGCAATTTTTCTTTATGAGCTATGAGCATCTCAACTTATCTGTTTTGATGGTATAAATGAAAATTAATTTCATTCGAGTTTGATGAGACCACAAAGGTGGTAAAACTTTCTCCTGAAGTATTTCATGCAGTTGCATTTTCAAGTCTAAAATTTGAGACCCTTAATTAAGTTGATCCCCGCACTAGGTGGTTAATGCAAATTTTTTAAGGAGTGTCTTGTTACTTATGATGGGATGCCAATTACAGAATCCGTTTAGCCAAAGTCTTGAATGTGAAAGTTCATGATTCCTTACATTATGTATGAACCTACATTAATGCGTTTAAACTGTCTAAAATGATTCATATAGCTTCATAAATATGCATTCGCCGCCATTTCTATCTTTGCTTAGCGAGAGTGAATCCTCTGCAGTGTGCATTTTTTGTAGTGTAAAAAGATAACGGAAGAGTTAGAGAGAGAAGTATGGTGAAGTGTGGGTCTCACTAATTTTTTTTCTCTCTAACTCTTCCTTTCTCTCTCTACACTGTATGAAAATACACCAAAATCACATTGCGGGGGATCTAGGTCCTTGCTTAGCCTTGCTTGCAGAAATCATCATTGTAATAGTTGGTGGCATCATTCTAATGATGAACCTATGCTTCTATGCGCATTTTGAGAAGCCTTTACTTATATAGTAAACTTATTATCAATTTATCATCATCATTTTCATCAAGCTTTTTAAAATATTAAATAATGTATTTTTGAAATGCCATCATGGAATGGAACCAGATTAACCTCAGAATTAGAACAACTTACACAATCTGCCAATGAATGGATGGATTTGTGCTTATAACACTCGAACAAATTAATATTGCAGTAACAGTTGTAGAAGAAGAAGAATAATCGTATGAAGTAGCACTGTATTTTTTTTTGTCCATTATAAAAAAAGTTTCCTTATATATTTAAGCCTTTCAGGCATATGTTTTTCTGTCCAGACGAAATTGAAAAATGATTTTGTAAAAAATTTAAAATAAAATAACAATCGATTCTTGTGGTCCAATGAAAGACATTTCTTTCCATCATTAAAAATACAGCAATAAGACATGATAATGCAAAAATCTTGTTCTAGTTTTCAAGGAATATAATGAGCCCTGAGAAATGGATTTTCGCTCTAGAACTACATGTTAGAGCTAGAACACTATTGTAGGAAACAGATTTGAATGAATTTCTATATTGCATTCACAGAACACTATCATAACCAGATTTCAAGCCTATCCGAAATTCCACAGAAAATGACTAGCGAAGTACTAATTTTCTGAGTGGGTTGTCTTAATTGCCACATTGTATTGGTTCTCATTTAATTAATCGGTTAAGATTGGTTGGGTCCAAAATTGACCTACTAAAATTGGGTTGGGTTTGGGTCAACCCATAGTTTATTCGACCCAACTCAAATGTGTCAAAATCATAGTGCAAAAAACCGGACCGGCCATTGACCCGGTGGAAGGCTCGGGTCACTGGTTCAATTTTTCAACCGCTGGGTCACTGGTTCAACCGATTGAGCCGGTTTACTTAAAAAATACATTTTCAAATATACATATTCATCAAATGCACATTAATATTTTACAATAATTTAAATATAAAGTAAAAATTAAACACTTTTGTACCCTTTGAAGCTATTTTGCAATTTTAACCATAACAAATTTTGTAAAAATTACATATTGACCCCAAAATTTTTCATTTTAATCCCTAGATAATATGTATCCAGGGACCAATTTGTAATTTTTTGAAAAAATTTTGAGGTTAATATGTAATTTTTGCAAAATTTGTCGGGTCAAACCGGTTCACGGTTCACCGGTCCGGCGGTTCAACCGGCCGGGTCAAATGCAGAACGGTATTTTGCTTATTCCGGACCGGTCTGGTGTCCGGTGAACCGGGTCACCGGTTGAACCACCCGGTCCGGTCCGATTTTTTGTACTATGGTCAAAACTACGCAGTTTCATGGTGTGAATATGAATTTTATAAAATTTTGCAAAAATTACAAAATGTCACTAAATAATTTCAATTTATAAAAGGGTAAATTGCAATTTGGTACCCTGTGGTTAGGGGCGGTTCCCCTTTGGTACACTGAAAGAAAATTTTTTGCATTGTGGTACCCTGTGGTTTGCTTCGTTAGCGATTTGGTCCCCTGAGGTTTTTTTCTGTTAGGATTTAACGGCAAATGTACGTTAAAATGTCAAAAATCTCCCAAAAAGTCTTCTCTTATGCGTTTAAGTCCTTTCCCTTTTACAAAAGTACACATATGCATCCCCTGGCCAGGTTCGAAACCCAACTGCAACAAAAGTGGTGTTTCACAATTTTTCTTTTTTTAAAACAAAAACTGCTGGACCAAAACTAAAATATCACAAAACTAAAAGGACCAAAAACGTAATTTTAGCGAAGAGGTCATCTTCAACCTCTAAGCCAACCCGACTCTCACCAAAACGGACGACTCTGACCAAAACAGAAACGCCGACTTCTGGCGTCGTTTACAGCAATTGAAACACCGATCAACATCGATTCGGTTTGAGGAAAAGATTTGTGAAATCGGATTTACAAAACGAGACCAAAACAAGAACGAATCAAAAACTCAAAATTTTTCGAAGCTTAACCCAAATATATCGACTTGGACCAAAATGGCGTTTTCACAAGATTTATTGTTTAAAAATGATCTCCAAGAACCAAAAAGAAAATTCATAAACTCACTCATCAAAACGAACTCAAACAAAATCGGATCGAAGCTCAAAAAAAATTTCCGAAGAACACCGTTGATGGCTTCTCGGCGTCGTCTAAAAATGGAGTTTCAGAAATCGAATTTCGCTCAATATTTCAGTGTAGGTATGCACAATAAATTCCAGATAACAAAACACACAAATCAAATCTGATTTTACATCTAAACGAAAATCTGATAACAAATCAGGATGCTGAAAACGTTGTTGAGAAGTTTTGTGTAAAAAGAGAAAATTACAGAACAAGGACAGTTAAAACTACAAATCCACCGCTATTCTCCAAAATCTTCTTTCCTTTCTCTCAATCCAATCAGAGTTGAAGAAATTGTCGGTGAAGGAAGAAGAATTTGGCGGAGGAAGATGATGAAGAAGAAGATCGGCGAGATTGAGAGAGGGAGGGATGTGTTTTTGGGTAAATTTAGGTATAATCTTATTTTATTTCTTTTTCTTACGTTTTGATCCTATTATAAAAAAAAAGGACCTTAATATAAGAAAATAAAATTTTTGGTGGATAAAAGTTTATTTTTTTTCTTTTTTTCAACGGAAAAATGGATAAAAAACTTTCGAGGGACCAATTATGCCAAATTTTGGAAAATTGAGGAAGCAATTGAATTCCTTAGTTTTGAATTTTGATTCCTTAGAGTATGAAGAAATTGGTTGTTGATGATGTTGATTTTGTTGTTCAGAGGGTTTTTGATTTGTAGGGCTTGATTTTGGAAAAATTTGGGGGTTTTGATTTGTTTGTAGTGTACTTGAATGAAAATTGTAGTTGAATATAGGGATTTTTTTGATAAATCATAGACGCTCATTTGTCTTTTGAGGTTCTAAGGACTATTTTGATAAAGATCATAAACTTTTGGAATTAAAGTGTAATTAAATCAGGACCTATTCAAAAGAAATCTTATGAAAAGGAGAAAAATCTATAATATTAGAATTCTAAAGACCCTTTTATAATTAATTCTTTATGTTTTGATCCCTTTTAGTAAAGGGAAAGGACTTAAACGCATAAGAGAAGACTTGTTGGGAGATTTTTGACATTTTAACGTACATTTGCCGTTAAATCCTAACAGAAAAAAACCTCAGGGGACCAAATCACTAACGGAGCAAACCACGGGGTACCACAATGCAAAAATTTTTCTTTCAGGGTACCAAAGGGGAACCGCCCCTAACCACAGGGTACCAAATTGCAATTTACCCTTTATAAAAACATCCCTGAACTATAATATTTTAGGACTAAAATGAAAATTATAAGAAAATTTGGTCAAATTGTAATTTTGAAAAATGTTGGAAATCAGGTAAAATTAAATATGAGTCCTAAATCTGGAAAATGAATGCATTTTAGTCCAATGAAACTGTGAGTTCAATGTAAGGAAGATGAACTTCACAATTTTTTGCAAAAATTACAGAATGCACCCAAATATTTTCAAAATTTACAAAAAAAAGTCCCTGGATCATGATATTTGAGGACTAAAATGATTTTTTTTAAAAAAATTAGGGTCAAAATGTAATTTTCTCAATATGATAAAGGTGGAAATTGCAGATCACTCCAAAATGTAAAAAAAGAATAGAATTTAGTCTTAAATCTGAATAATTTAAAAAAATTTCTCATTAATTAGTTCACAAAATAAATAAATTTTTTGTTCATTACACAAAATAAATAATTAATTTTTAATTTAATTAAATAATATAAAAATTGTAAGATGGGTTCATGAGTTGGGTTAGGTCAACCCTTAATTTTATGGGTCATGACCCACCCATGACCCATTTAACAAATGTAAATGGGTCTATGACCAAATCATTTAGAACCCAACCTAACCATTTGCCACCCCTAATTAAAAGTATCTAAAGTCACTCTAATATGTTATAAGTATTTTAAGAATATGTTAAAAGTTGGTTACTATAATACTATTCTTGTTTTAAAAAAATTGAAAGTATTAATTTGATTATGTGTTTAAGTTTCAATGATCACACCATAAAAAATATCTGTCTGTAAATAATATTTAGGTTGGCACTTGCTAATATTGTTATTAATACATTTTTTTGGTCTTGAGATGAACAGAATCATGAGGGAAAACAAAACGAAACCCAACCAGAAACTTGGGGGGAAAGGGCACACAAGAGGGAAACTAAAATAAAAAACTAAAATAGAAAAATCATCATGATTCTATTTGAGCCTTGAGATGGCTTGATTTAAGCCCATGTTTAAGCTCTACATGGGCTTTTAAACCCCCAACCCAATTGGAGTGGGACGGCCGAATAAGTCGTGACATGCATCTAAGATACTTGTGATATTTTAGATAATATCTGTTTCTGTCTATGTACATGTAAAACATATATCTGAGTAGCAATCAACCCCAGAAACATGGTAGCATGACTCAGTCAATCACAGTACAAATGGTTGAAATAACATTAATAGAGAGATACTGGGAATTTTTCCATTAAAAAAACCATAATAAAAGACATCAGAAGTCAGAAATATGTCAATCTAACCTGATTGGCAGCGAACCCAAAATCACACCTCTTCAGTTCAGAGCAGCAATTGCACTTTCAGCCTGCAGGGTTGAGCACAAAAAATCTTGAGTTAAGACAACCAAAAAAGAAATGCAACGAACAAAATAGATAGTATCCAATATTAATAACTCTTACGATAGGGATAAAATTCAAAACCACGAATAAAAGATATCCACTACAAACCATCTTACTCCTTATAGTACATTCCATAAAAGAGGGGAAATCCGGGACCAAAACTACGCATGTATCATGCATCAATTTTGTAACATTCCCTAGTTGCAAAACTATGGGCCAAGCCTAAAGTGTTATATTATGGATACATATAAGCCCATTATATGGATATGATTATTCCCTAGTTGCCACATTGTATTAATTCTCATTTAATCTAATATATCTTTGTTTATATAACTACAAATAAAGATATATTAGATTAACCAACATATTAACCAACTACTTAAATTATTTTTTTTAATAAAAATAGTCATGTTTTTTCCTAATAATTTATTATCTAAATTATAACAAATTTTATTTAACATTCTATCTAACAATTTTATTATTTTAACAACTATCTAATATTTTAAAAAAATATCTTACAACTCTAACGATATTATTTCAGATTTAAATGAATTTATATATTGCATTCACATAACACTATCATAATCAGATTTTCTGAGTGGGTTGTCTTAATTGCCACATTGTATTAGTTCTCATTTAATTAATTAATTAATGGGTCAAGGTCGATTGGACAGGGACAAGAGAACAATGAATTTGATGTCTCATATATTGAAATTGAAAATTAATGGACTACATGCGAGACGAAGAAATTAAAAAAAGAAAAAAGGACAGAAAAACAAAGCATAGGTCTCGCTTCTTCTTTCTTGGGTGCTGCTCAGTACCATCGGCGGCGATGGAGTTTTGCGCGGTAAGAGGGACATCCTCTCCTCACGTGATAAGTGTATTCTTGCTCGTCCACTCTGTTTGTCGTATTTCAGCCTCCGATCATCACTGTGACATTCCTCATTATGTTGCTTGAGCTTCTCCACTGAGTTGAATGCTAAATCACAATGATGACATTGTTCTCGGACAGGGCATACATTGAAATTGAAATTAAATGGACTACATTGAAATTGAAATTGAAATGTATGCGAGACGAAGAAATTAAAAAAAAAGAAAAAGGACGACAGAAAAACAAAGCACACAGAAATCAAATATGTCTCGCTTCTTCTTCATCTTGAGATCTTCTTTCTCCGGTGCTGCTCAGTACCATCAGCGATGAAGTTTTGCCCGCCTTTCCTCACGTGGTAGGTGTACTCATGCTCGTCCACTCTGTTCAAACAAATTGGACAATCGTATTTCAGCCTCTGATCAGTGTGCCATTCCTCACGTGGTAGCTTCGCGTCATTGTGACACTCCGCGTTGTGTTTCTTTAGATCCTCCTCTGAGTAAAAAACTAAGATAGATTTGTGATTGGCAGGGAAAGGCCATATCTAGGGAATGTGGAGGAGGCGGTGGTGGGAGAAGTCTCAAGAGAGGAGGTAATGGCGGTAGGGGAGGCATCAGTGGAGGGTGCGGTGGTGGAGCGACCAGGGGAGGTGGTGGAGGGGGCAGCGACAATGGAGGGGGCGGCAGCAAAGGACTCAATAGATTCTTGATTGGGTCAAGAAGGTGACTCACCCTCTTCTTCTTTTAATATTAGTAGTAATGACAACTTGTTGCAACTTGTTATTACTATTAATATTTTAAATTTATTGTGTGAATTAATGGTTGATGCAACTTGTTGCATTTATATAATTAGTGATGTAATTCTTATATACAATTTTAATTGATAAAAAATTTATTTGTTATTTATTATTTTTAACATTAAATTATTTAAAAAATAAAAATTATGTCTTTCTGTAATTGTATACATATCTCAAATTGTATCTTAGAATTTCTCTTAAACATTTTAATTTATATCTATATATTTTATAAAAAATTAATTTTTAGTTATTTTCTTTTTAGAGCCAATCACTCCTTAACATATGTCATCAATTACTATTTACTATTACTATTTTGTTATGTTGTTGCTTATCATTTTTATATTAATTCAGAATAAAATCAACCATTAAAGAAAGCATACTAAGCACGTGTAGTGTGTAGACTTTAGATTCAGGATTTGAGCAACAAAAAAAATAGAATAGATTCCATATATTTTTTTTTCTTTTACCGTTTTATTGTTTTTATAATAACAAATCAACAATATATAAACCGTATTGTTTTAAAAATTTTCAGTTAAATTCAACCAAATAAGGAAAAGAAAATACAGTTGAAATTCAAGCAACCATTAGATGGATCCGATTGTCATCTACTTTCCGAAATTTAACGGTCCCACCTTTTCCGTCTCTCTCTTCTCTCTGCAACTGGAGATTGTAGAGAGAGAAAGGAAAAAAGAAAAAGAGCCAACGAAGAAAAGAAGCTGTTCTTCCGAACAAAGTCGTCGGAAATAACCACTTTCTATCCATTTTTGCCGTTCCATGACCATCCCCATCTTCTTCCTTCTATTTTCTTCTTTTTTTTCGTAGCGAAATTCTCCCGGAAAATCGGCGCAGGAGGGCGAGAACGAAGAGAATCAATCGTAGGAGGGGATTCTTAATTAAAAAGGGAAATGCTCAGGTATCTGTATCATCAAATTTCGTGAGATTTATGATTTTGATTACTGGGTATTTCATTTATCCATCACTTGTGGGGAGTTTGGGTGACTGGATGGATTTTGACAACATTGAGTGCGTATCGTCGTCCGATGGCATGGATGAGGATGAGATCCAACATCATAATTTGCATCCTCATCCTCATCCTCATCATCACTCTGAATTCTCATCCACCAAGCCTCGCAATGGCGCCACCAATATGGCTCCTAACGCTATTGCTCCTGCAACCAGTGTCCACGAGTTGTTAGAATGCCCTGTCTGTACCAATTCTATGTACCCTCCAATTCATCAGGTCAGTTTTTAATCAAACCAAATTCTCCCTCATTTACCTTCTGTTCTGTAATTATTTTGTATTTAACCATATTTACGGTTCTTTCTTCATTATAGGGGTCCTTTATTTCTCCTGACTTGGGTGAATTTCATGGTCCTTTAAGGGTTTGATTGAATGGATTTGGTTATTATTATTTTTTGTCTCTTTTTTTTCCCTCTTTGTATCGGCTTTGGTGTGGGTTGGGACATCAAAGACTTGGTTTCTGTGTTTTGTTCTGAATCATTGAGGCATTGGCAACCTTTTTTCACATTTGTGTCATATCTGAAAACTCCGATCCCTTGATAAAATTATTGGCTGGAAAGAATTATTTGACTTTCCTAATAAATCCAGTTATGGACTTGAGTTATCTTATGAGTCAAATGACTACAGAAAGTGTCAGATATCAGAATCTGGTTTAACCTTGTAAGTATCTTTTTTTCCAATCTATCATATGAAAAGTGCTTCATCCTAAGTATGCCTCAGGTCAGCAATTTAGAGTTTAATACATACAATGTTGAAAGAAACTATTGAAAGATGAATATTTGTGATTGGACATGAATATGGGACAAGGCATATAAGAATATCTAGACATGGATGGTAGGATTGATATTTAAAAACTAGGGAAAAAATGAGTAACCGGTGAGAAATAATAATGGATTCTCAGTCTAGTTAAGAAAACATGTGTGGGGCTTGGAAGTTGGGACATGGATTAGCTATAAGTAGATATCTTGATTGTCTTGGTTATTCAGCTGCTTTCGGGTCTGGTATCTGGAGCATATATTTTATCCCTGAACTTTATGTTTAGTAGATTAAGACGCATTGTCTTTTTTAATAATAATAATAACAATAACACAATGTTGTTTCTGCTGTCCTGTCTGTCAGATTATCTCCTTGTTAGGACTGCTGTCTGTCAGATTATCTCCTTGTTAGGACTTAGGAAGCAGATGAATCAAACATTTGCCCTTTTCTGTGACTTTGTTGATGCGTATGTTTTCATTGACATTTTTGAAATCCACTAGCTGTCACCAAGCATTAACATTTGTATTACTCCTTGACTCCATAAAATAATTCTTTCAGTCTTTTTGGATGGGGGCATAGGAAGTTAGTTGGAGACAGGCGCTAATTGAGTGAATCTAGACCATAATTAATAATTTGACATATTGATTTGGAATTTGTGATGGTGTGGAATTGTGGATATGTTTCAATTTTTTCAATGGTTTGATAAAATTTATTTTACACCCCCTCTAGGAAAAAAAAACATTGTTTCTTTTATCTGCTTCTGTTTGATCATTTGATATCATTATGCGAAATGAATACCAATCTCTTGTCAAAATGTCATGGGTTTGCTTGATATTCTACAGTTTATTAGAAAACTGTCTGTGATGAGAATTTGTCATGAATTCCTACTGGTATTTGGAATTCTCAGTTTACAAGTGAACTAGGGTTGGTTATATTGGGATTCCCTGTAGTTGTTAGATACTTCCTGTTCTTTAACTTTAAGGAACAATTTAGACTATAAGCAGCAGCTCAGCATCTTTGATCCTTGTTTGAAATGTCTTATAAGAGATCTTTCTTCCCTACAAGTCACATACTTTGTTATTATCAGTTGACAAGTGGAACACTAATCTCTTCTTCATGGTGATTCTTAACCATCTATATCTTATTTCTTGGTTTTGTTCCTTTAATGTATGTTTATGCAGTGTAGTTATGAATGGCACTCTGGGGATGGATAAGTTTGTTATAGCTAGGATACATTGTGAAACTCAAGCTTATTATTGGTCGTTTATTTTGCTGTAGTAAAATACACTGCCACTCTGCCAAGAAAGGTTGCAATTGCTTATTATTTGTTTTCAACATGCCTGGCAAACAAATTCAATATTGTGTTAAGCAGTGGCACGGAGCATTAATTATTGGACAAAATATCTTCTTCTCTCTAAATCTTTTAACTAACATTTGAAAGGCATATTAATTGGCACAAACAGCCAAACAAAACCAGTATATTACATGTTTAGAAATTTTGGAAAGAAAAGAAAAGTAACAATCAACTTCTTTGCAGTGTCACAATGGGCACACGCTGTGTTCCACATGTAAAACAAGAGTTCACAACCGCTGCCCCACATGCAGACAAGAGCTTGGAGATATTAGGTGTTTGGCTCTAGAGAAGGTGGCTGAATCACTAGAGTTACCTTGCAAGTACTACTCCCTTGGATGTCCAGAAATCTTCCCCTACTACAGTAAGCTTAAGCACGAGGCAGTCTGCAATTTCAGACCATACAATTGTCCTTATGCGGGATCAGAGTGTTCTGTTGTTGGGGATATCCCTTTCCTCGTTGCACATTTAAGGGATGATCATAAGGTGGACATGCACACAGGATGTACATTTAACCATCGTTATGTGAAGTCAAATCCTCGTGAAGTGGAGAATGCAACTTGGATGCTCACAGTAAGTGTGCATTTTATATTTTTTGTTCATTTTGGAGGTTGCTTAGAGAAGGGAGGGTCAGTCATTTAGTCGTTGCATGGATAAAATTTTCCTTTATTATGGAATACTGAATCACTGATTAAACTCTAAAAGGGATACAACTTCTGGCATACACCATTAGAACCAATTGCTTATCAAACTCAACTGCTGTCGTTGGGACATTCTGTCTGGGGAAGCATGATTTCTAAATGATATTTTCACGATTGTGAAAGGCATTATAATGCTTCTCGTGGCCTAGGAACCTCTGATATTTTCCCATTTTTTGTTATTTTCTGCATGATATGGCTGAACCACAATGTCCCAAGTCCCAGTTGACCTACTAAATAAATTCATTGTTTCCACAAAGAGGAACAATTCCTTAGGACGAGTTTATTTCGGTTCATCAGTCAACTCAGGAGCAAATCTAGTCTTGTCTCACTGCACTCCTCGTTGTCTGAATATTCTGTTTGCTGATTTTTCTTTTCGTTTATTTTTTGTTTGGTAGGTATTTCATTGTTTTGGGCAATACTTTTGCCTTCATTTTGAGGCTTTCCAGCTTGGGATGGCCCCTGTTTACATGGCATTCCTTCGTTTCATGGGCGACGAGAATGAGGCTCGGAACTATAGCTATAGCCTAGAAGTTGGGGCAAATGGCAGGAAACTCATTTGGGAGGGTACTCCAAGAAGTGTAAGGGATAGCCACCGTAAGGTCAGGGATAGCCATGATGGTCTCATCATCCAACGAAATATGGCCCTATTTTTCTCTGGTGGGGATAGGAAGGAGCTTAAGCTTAGAGTTACTGGAAAAATATGGAAAGAACAACAAAATCCGGATGCTGGAGTGTGTATACCAAATCTTTGTAGCTGATTTGTTATTTGGACACTACATTGCATTTGAGACACTCTTTTTGTGCTGGATTACACCGACTTTCTGTACGTTGTCATAGATGAAGGCACCGGGGCTGCCATGAAATTATGCAGAGGATCTGGTCCCGAAATTCTCGGAAATGGATCCTCTACATTTCTCTTCTCTACATTTCTCGTAGAGTATGAGAGAGATAATAAAAGAAAATAAGAGAGAGAAAGAGAAAGTATGATTCTTATATATTATTATTATATAAAATCCACATTTTCTCTCTATTCTTCTTCTTTTCTCTCTCTAACTTTACAAGAAATGCATGGAGAAGAAAATGCGGAGGATCCAGTCCCTTCTCAGCCTGTAAGTGTTGTTTAATAAGCAACATTTTCTTCCTTTTTAAGTTCTTGCTCAGAACTGTCAACATTGATACTGGAAATTGGAAATCACCTTTTGTATTTATTTGGGTTGAAGACATTGTCATGACTTGACTGGTTGTTTCTCTGTATTATGTTACGTTTGGAGCAAAGGAAGCGTCACAATTTTGGCCATCAGAAATAGATCTCATTTATTTAGTGCCATTCACTTGATAGATTATCCATTTGTGGCTCAGATGCTAAGAGTTGTGTTTACGTTGTGTTTTGAAATTTGATTCTGGTAGTCGTAGACCATTGGTAACTTAGCGTTTTACCCATTTTTATATTTAGTAGATTGGTAGACTATCTCTGTCCGCAAGTTGCTTCATCTTTTTCACATCTTGTCTGGTGTCTATTACGCTATAATGATGGCAATGTTTCTTCACTTCAGTTGAAGAAACTCCATCAGACTTTTCCCAATGCGATGTTTATTTTCATGCTTAAATATACATAACAAAATAAAGACTAAACTTAAAATTTGATTTTGGAAAGGTACACAAATGACAATATAATCTCTTAAACTTATTTTTGAAAATTAACGGGATAAAAGAATTGAAATGTAACTGTATTGCTTTCAGAAATTAAAGAATATAAATTAGAATTGAATTATTGATTAATAAATTTTTCAAGCATCAATTTATATGTTTCCTCTAAAATAAAAGGAAATAGGAAATATTTACTTCGTATCAACACCTCAATAATGGACGACTATGATGAAGACAAGTTATAATAATCATTTGGAACAAATTTCATTGCATACAGAAAAATTCAGGATGTTAACATAAATTGATGATTCAAAAATTATCTCAAGTTCAGATGCACGAACATGTTACTTCCTCATCTAGGTATCATAAACTTGCAAATTCAGGCACTATCACTTCTAACCTCAGATTCAGCTGCTGTCTCATTTGAGCTCTCTTCATTACTGGCTTGAACTTCACCCTCAGGTTGAGACTCTGAGTCTCCTTCCTTATTCCCAAACAACTTTGATGGAAGTAAAGAAGCCACTGCAGCTCTAGCACTTCTTTTAGCAGCTTCAGCAGCCTCAGCCTCCTTAGCCTTCGCTTCTGCCTTCTGCCTTACCTTCTCCTCCATCAGCTTTGTCAACTCCTCTTCTCTACCTTCTTTTCTCAACTCTGCCTTAACAAACTCCTGGAATTCCTCATCAAAATCAACTCCACCATCATCCAGCAATGTGTCAACTATTTGAAGAACATCATCCAGTCTTCCAGCATCGCTCAGCACCTTCATCATAAACTGATAGCTTGCAACATCCATTTTGAGTTTCTTGACCATTAGGTCAAAGAAAGACTTCGCCTCATCAATCTTTTCGACTTTAACCAAGCCATCTACCAACCTATTGTAAACTGCCAGGTTTGGTCTCAGCCCAGATTCAACCATTTTTCTAAAATATGCAGCTGCATCGTCAGGCCTATTCTCTTTGAAGCAAGTATCCATCAGTAATCCATAAGTAAATTCATCTGGGTTCACCTCCTTGCCCTCCATTTCTCCATAAACCTCCTCAGCTTCAACCAGCATTCCATTATTACACAATTGCTCAATCAGATTATTAAACGATAATGTGTCTGGGCTGCACCTATATTCGCCCATCTTCCTGAATACTTCCATTGCCTCCTTAAATCTTCCTTCTGCACAATACCCATCAACCATCACATTGAAACTTCCCAAATTAACTGACAATCGCTTTGGAGGGTTATGCTCCCTTGTCATCCTATCAAACAACTTCAAGGCCTCATCAAACTTTCCGTTCTTGCTCAATGCATCCAGCACTGAATTATATGCAACAGCACTCATCTTCATTTTAGAATTCTCACCAAGAGCCTCCTCGTAACATTCCATAGCCTCCTCATCCATGCCCCTAAGGAAATACCCCTTCATCAAGCTCCCATACACAACCCCATCTTCCACAGCCCCTCCCACTTTCCCTTTCAAATCCTCATAAAGCTTAAACACACCATCCGCATCCGAATTCCTGGCATGACCCAACATCAAATAGTGATACACAATCGCGTCCGGAGCAAACCCTCTGGTATCCATTTCCTCTTTAATCTCCATAGCTCGGTCCAGCTTATTGTTATCAACCAGACCTTTTATCAATATCCGATAGGTAGTGGGAGACGGATTCATGGGAGCATCATTGATGAACTGCTTGTAATGCTCCAACGCCGTATCGGGCTTTCGGCAATCAAGATACGTCTGGAAAATGAGATTGTGCGTTATGATATTCGGAACAACACCAGCCTGGGTGATAAATCGATGGAGAGACAAGAGATCGGAGTACTTGGATTGTCGAAGAAGAGCAATGAGCACAGAGTTGATGGTGAATATGGTGGGCCTGCAATTTGAATAAATTGAATGGCGAGTGTAGAGAGAAGCTTCTTCGAGGTCATTTTGTCGAATAAGCGTGAGGATGCGATTGTGGAGGTTGAGACGATTCCCGGTAAGAGCAGAAACATGTTCAGGAAGCTTAGGATTGTTAGGGTTCAAGTAGTACGGTGGCGATTGCGATTGAGGCTTCGCTTGTTGAGGCTGAGAGCGATTGAGAGCAGAGAGAGGAGGCTCGATACGGAGTTGGCGTTTGCGACGGCGTCGTTCGGCGGCGGCTTCTTCAGGTGAAGAGAAGGAGAGAGAGCGAATGGAGACATAGGAGAGAGGAAGAGGAGGAAGGAGAATAGGTTTGCGAGGGTTGGTTAGGGTTTTGAGGTGGGTGAAGAAGACGGGTTTTGAGAGAGCCATGATCGTGGAGATTTTGAGGATACAGGTCAAGAAGATGAGGGTTTCAGACGATTGGGTTCTAAGAGGGTTTAGAAGACGAAAGGGTATTTTGGGAAGTTTGCTTTACTCATAGGCCATATCAGATCATGGATTACCTTCAAGCCCATTCAAATATTCATTCACTATTGTGGACTTTTGTTGTGTGAAGCCCAATAAGATAATAAGACCGAGGCCCAAAGATACTGTCATTTTTTAAAGATAAATTACATTTGGTACCATGACCTCATTCTACTTTGGTACCATGTGGTTTAAAATGTGACACTTTGGTACCTGAGGTCTCTATTGACTATTGTTACCCCTTTGGAATCCTGAACAATTTTTCTGTTAGTTTTGGATGAAATTTGGCACGTGACTGCACATGCGTTCACTAAAACTTAATCTTGCCACAACAAAGATCAAACACTTACCAAGATGTCATCTGTCATACAATTTCGTTAATTAGAATCCTAAACAAGCATCCAAAGATGCATACTGTGATCATTTGATCTTTGTTGTGGCAAAATGCTGGACAAAATTAAGTTTTAATGAGCCCACATGTCTAAAACTAATGAAAAATTTGTTCAAGGTACCAAAGATAGTGCAGACCTCAAGGTATCAAAGTGTCACGTTTCAAACCATATAATACCAAAGTGGAATGAGGTCAAACCACAAGGTACCAAAGTGTAATTTATTATTTTTTTTAATTTGTCTTTTAGTCATAAAATTATAGGTAAAAAATAACTCTAAACTGAGATAAGACATAAATATTCACATCACATTTAGTGAGGACTGTAAGAAGGGTTGCATATGCTATTATTGTGAGATAAGAATGATTTTAACGTAACACTATGTATCAATTTTATTTTGAAAAACTAAAAGTATTTTCTTAAACCGATTCCTTTGATTCAGTCTCTTGTTTATTCACTTATCTCAATGCTATAAACACGTAGGAATAGGATAAGTATATTCACTACTTTTAATTTCCTATGTATAATATTAAAGACTTCAATTTTAGCATGGTGAAAAGCAATGCTTGGTACATTTGATTTATTAGAAACCGAACCAAGCTGACTTCAATTTTAGGAATCTTCATTTGAAGTCTCGAATGTCGACCATAAATTAGAAGTCCGCGTGTGTGTAGGCTCAATTGGTGAAGGCCGTTGGACATAGCTTACTTTGATTTGATTTAAAAAATGAAACTTTCTTTATTAACATGCCAAGGACAATTATTAAAGAATAAAGATTCTTCTGTAAAGTTTGATAATTGATTTATTTTAACTTCAAATTCTGAAACTCTCAATCATACTATCTTTCGTATTAATTAATGAGCTGAAAGTCGAGTGAATGATTATGTTTGAAGAAATGTCTAACTCACTAACTTGAGTGAATGATTATGTTTGATGAAATGTCTAACTCGTTTGATTATATTTTTATTTTTTAAAAATAATGTTAAATTTTTAAAAAATACTTTTGAAGATAAAAAATCTATTTGATATAGATATATTTGAAAAACTGTTTTAAAGATAAAATAACTGAAAATAAATTCTAAATATTTTTATGTTAAACTATAGTAATTGTATTTTTATTTTCAAAATTTGAATCAATCCTGTCTTTTTTTTTTGTGTTTTAAAGTTTAGGTGAGTTAGGTCTCGGGGCTCACCAAGGCCAGGGAAGGTCTCCATGTTGACTAGGGGTGTTCGTCAGGCGGTTTGGGCGGTTTGAAAGGATTTTTCAAACCAAACCAATGATTAAATTTCATTCATCAAACCAAACCAAACCAAACCAATAAAAAGCGGTTTGGGCGGTTCGGTTTGAGCGGTTTGAAGGTAATTTATTGTTAATTTTGTCACTAATATACTAATAAAAAAAATATACAGTTATTCTCATAACTTACTAAAACACTAATAAGAAAATAAATATTATCCCTATATATAGTATAGAAGATTTTTTATAAATAATTAATTGAAATTAAAATTGTAGTTTACTAATATATATTTCTTCCTCTAACTTAATATCACAATAAGTTCTTCAAATATGGT
>QANZ01040591.1:21121-46640 GCA_003254925.1 Chamaecrista fasciculata | reverse complement strand
ATAAAGTTGTAGTTGATTTCTTTTTTAAGAGGGAAAATTTTTATTTCAATCATTACTAACACATTTATTAAAATATATATAAGAGAGAAATTATTAGAGTCAGGTGTCTAGTTAAGAGATAGCGACTAAAGCTTCACATTATCATATTTTGAACTAATTGTGGAATAAATAGAAAGGTCTGAGAATAACTAAAATAGAAATTATCCTAAGATATAAGGACCAAAATGACATTTTGATGAAAACATATTAAAACAAATCATTTTCATGTTAGATATATACAAAGGGAAGCTAACGTAATTTGGAAATAAAGAGATGAGATTAAACTAATGATTAAAAAAAATCCCAGAAAAGAGGATGAATAGACAGGATGCATGGAGGCGCGAGTACAGCTGTATAATTGTTGGATCAAAGGAAAACGTTCAAATTTTAGAGCCTCACTCTCTCTCTCTCTCTCTCTTACGCATTCCTTCATTATAAATTTAAATAAATTTGCAAAATGAAGACGAACTCTGAAAACTGAAAACTACGTGTTTTCATTTGTTTAAACAAAACATTGTCTCCTCACTTCGACTGAGAAAGCTAACAAGTTGTTGATCAATATTAGCCTCTTGCAATTTTATTTTATTGTCTATTTGCAGATTCGAAATCAACAGGAAATTTTGCAATCCCTCTATTTAACCTGTATCGATAAAGCGATTTCAACAAGCTCAATTGCTAGCTATCTTCAGTCCTCGCAGGTCAGTTTTTTCGCCCTCTTCTTCTCGTTCCTTTTCAGAAATGGGAAAGAAATGAAGTTGTCTCTCCGATTTGATTATTCAAGTTCCTTTTTTCCTTTTATAACTTTGGATGTTTGATAATCGCTTCTAGATGGTAAAAACTTCAATCCCACCTCAAATAGATAATTTATGCTTCTCTTGTTTCCTGCATTTTCTCAGAACTGAAGGATGCAGATGAGTTTCTGGTTCTAGATGCGTGTTTCAATTTTTTTTGTTTTTGAAAATTTTCTTGATGACCTAAAAGAGTTAATCTAATCCCAATTTGGATTTCTAGAACACGATCTCAAAGGAAGGTTTTGCATAGTTCTTGGTTCTTCTGATCTGTAGGTTCTGCCAAGAATTTTAAACAACACACAGGCCAAATGCTGATTTTTCTGTTGTTAATTTGGAGTGTGGGACAAGCTAAATCCGATTATATTTCCCATGTATATAAATATATTGATATGTGTAGGGATACGGTGTTATATTATGTGATGGCTGTCAAACAAACATTTAGTTGCGTGCAAAATGTTTCTTGGTCAATGAAAAATGAGAAAAACACTGAAAATCAAAGATTTAAAAAATTATTATGCATGAGTCTGACTTACTATGAGTCGACATCAACTTTCAGAAACTTTGTTTAGAAAAATATATTTTTAGAATGGGAAGTTTATTGAAAACTCTTCTCTCATTGCACCCTTTCTAAAAATAAAATGGATTTGCTTCAGGGAATATTTGAGTGGCTTTAACTATCTAAATAGAAAAGGACCAATGAAAGTTGGAGCCTTACTGTGTTGTAGTCTTGTATTTGTCATATGTTGACTTTGGTATCGAAAAAAATCTTGGTATCTTTAATGATAGGAAAGGACAGATTTGCTTACCAAAGTTTTCTTTATTTTATTTGAATCAAATGCTTAAAAATTGTGGTATTTTCTGTTCATCCAGTAAAATCAAAGGTTTTAAACTGCTATTAGGCTTCAGATAGCGACTTGAATTTGGCAGCTTCTCCGGGACAAGCTGCAAAATTTGAGGACTTACTCATAATTTTTGTATTATGTTTCCACCAGTGCATCAAAACTGCATTTATTATTTCAAAAAGGAGAGAACAGACAGTTTCTTTCTTGCTCTGCTTTGACTTTTTCTAACTCTAAGAACTAAAATGAAAGTGAAATACTGTGAGCCGACTTATCCCAATGGATTAAACATTAATTTGATGCAACTAGTTATTTTAATACACACTAAAAGCTCAGCTGCCTTTCAAGAATGTGTGTTTTGAGGTTTGTAGATTGTTTCACATTTGATGAATAAAGCATGGTGACTAATAATACATAAGAGTAAACATTGTTCTCTTCCTGATATTTTTGTTCCTTTCTACAAGTAGTCCTTGGAACTAAAACATGTTAGCTCATACAGTCATCTTGTAATCATCATGGTTAGCTAGTTTTCCTGCCTTAATTTAAGTGGTAGATTGGATGATGGATTTTATCAGAAATTTGAATTGAGCTAATTTTTACCCTTTACCTAGTTTTGTGTACTTTACATCAGGATCATGACTCATGAGCATTTTAACCTCTATTATTAGCTGAAACTTCCACTACTAATGCAGATATTCAAAGCCTTACTTGGCCCCATTGGCTATGTTGAACGAATCTGAATCAGTTAATCCCCAAAAATTCTACGAGTGAATTTTTTGATAGTGTTTAATGGGCTGTTCTCCTTCAAAGAAAGCTAAGCTACCAGGTTATGAGGAACCCCGTGTTCTTGCTGCTGAGACACCTTGTGAGTATCCATCATCAAAACTGGTAAAACCTTGCCATTATGGTTCTCAAATTTCATTCACTTACAGATTCACACGGTCCCTTTTGTAATCATGTTTGATAATGACTGACACGTATTAATAGTTGTTATGAGTACATTTATCTGTGATGACACCTAAGGCTTTCACTTTGTTTTGAAGCTCCTGAGAGTCCCAAGTCTTGACTTCTCTTAATTATCATTAGTTCAGTATTAAATTTACACAACACGAATGGTAAATTGGTTTCTCTTTTCTTCTTCTTAGTTACTGTGAATGAAGTGGAGGCCCTTTGTGAGCTCTATAAGAAGATGAGCAATTCCATTATTAAAGATGGTCTTATTCACAAGGTGAGCTAGCTTTAATTACAATGAGGTGATCCTAATTCCTAAGCTTGTTATTTAATTCTGTTAGATAGTTAACTTCAAGATTATCTTTCCATCCAGGAAGAATTCCAGCTGGCACTCTTCAGGAATAAAAACAAGAGAAATTTGTTTGCAGACAGGGTGTGTATGTCTGGCCCTTGCTCGATAGTGCTAGAACCCTTTGATCATATCAAGAAAATGCTTATTCTAATTCATTCAGATTCAGATTTCAGACCTTTACTGTCTCATTAACTCATATTAAGTTTGCTTCCTTTATAGATCTTTGATTTATTTGATCTCAAACGTAATGGAGTTATTGAGTTTGGAGAATTTGTAAGATCATTGGGTGTTTTCCACCCAAATGCACCTACAGAGGACAAAATTACATGTAAGTTTGATTCTCCTACGCATAGATTTTCATGCTCATCTTGTAATTTCTTCTACAAGGCCTAACCAGAATTATATGCACTTATTATTTGTTGGTAGCACAAGTGTTTTCTCACCAGTTACCTGATACTTTACCATTTGTCAAATTGGGGCTTACCATTTTACAGTTGCTTTTAGGTTATATGATCTGAGGCAGACCGGATATATTGAACGAGAGGAGGTAAGAATTTATTCCGTTTTCCTAAATCACATATCATCATTGCAGATTTGCAGTTTACAGTAGCACTATTATTCTGCATTTTTCATAACATGTACAATGAAAATCACAATGCAACCACAAACCAGAATTTGAAAGCACTCTATCTATCCACCTTTTATTTCTATAGCTTAGAGTAATTATTACCTGCAGCTGAAGGAGATGGTGTTGGCACTTCTGCACGAATCAGATCTTTTACTTTCAGATGATATTATCGAAACCATCGTTGATAAGGTGTGCATGCAATTACTGAATTACACCTTGTTACTTTTGAAGCTTCCTTGAACTTAGTGAACTCTAAGGATTTAATTGCTTCTTCCACAGACATTTAGTGATGCTGATGAAAAAGGTGATGGAAGGATTGACCAGGACGAGTGGAAAGCCTTTGTGTCAAAACATCCATCTTTGATAAAGAACATGACTCTCCCATATTTAAAGTGAGTATATAAACCATGTTCATGAACTCTTACTCATTAACTTCAGTTTCAAGGAAGCACTTGTCATTCTTAAAGAGTAAACTTCTTTTTCATGCATGAATGCTCCCCTTTTTGCAGGGATATAACCTTAGCATTTCCAAGTTTTGTCGTAAGAACAGAAATTGAAGACACAGATGTATGAGGTTTTGATTTCATCTAGGATCCTGCCTTCATTATCATCTCCTAACTTTTTTTAGGGGTCAACTTTTTTCTGCGGTAACAGACATATCCAATCCAAAAGAACTTCACCTATGAATCTATGATTCTAGAGCAAAACTTAAGGATTCGGTTTTGCAATTCCTTGGCCATAAAGTATATGGTCTTCTACACTGTATGAAAGAGAGTGATGCGAGTAGACCATGTGACTGAACCGTTGGTCTTGCACTCTTGCTTGCCAAGCCTTTTGCTGTGTTAGAATCTTTTAAGAGCAGAATTTGAGGTATTTTCTGTATATTCTGTTGGGATTCTTGATTCAGAGTTCTAAATTAAAAATGGTATATAATTTTGTAGTTTCATAGTTACTTGTGTCATGTAAAAATAAAGGTTTTGGAATCTATACCAATTGTGGATGCAGAAAATGTTATGGAAATCTATTCTAGAAAATGTTATGAGAATTGCTTAGCTGCATCAAATTGAGCTGACAGCAAACCCTTTACAATGAATTATTTGTTATGGAAATTGGGGCTTTCGGGCAATATAAGGCCCAAAGCATTGCCCAAAGACCTAAAGAAAAATGGATAAGTTCTAAATAAAAATCTGTCCAGAAAAAATGTTTTAAAATAAATAGATTAGGGTGATCCAAAAATAAAATAAAATAAATAGATTGGATAACCACCTTTCTCTGTCTTTTGGCGATGATAAACTCTAGTATATGATCTTCTCAATTTAATATCGGTCCTTCTTTTTTATTTTTTGGTAAATATATCGGTCCTTTTTATCAGCAGTGCTCTTGTTACATTTTGAAAGTGGAGAAAAAAAAATAAAATAATTGTGACCAAATTATAATTTTTTTTAATTTTTAATGATTAAGTAATGGATATCTTGTATTATAGTCATATTAAAACAATTATAATTTTTTAAAGTTAAGATTTCAAATTATTTTCCACATTTTCTGTATATCTTAATCAATATACTTAGCAAATTTGTTAAAAAAATCATTATTTTAATTATAATGTACTGTATAACTCTTTTAATAATAGCACAATGTGTACGGCTGAATTTTTTTTGGCTTGTTGATTATTTTTTAAAATTTTATCTTGATTAATTTAAATTTAATAAATATTACACAGAGAAATTTGTAATAAAAATAATTATATTTATAAAATTTTAAATTTTATTTAAGTAATATCAGTTATTATTTAAATTAACATTGTTTTAGTTACAAACTAAATTATGTCACTGCGAGATTAGCACAAGTGATCATATATAAAATGCCAAAATGGTCATTTTCCACCACAAAGTCTAAAGCTGACGTGTGCATATTGTGCACTTGGCAGCTCACTATTGGCTGCTAGGTTAGACAGGTGTTGTGTTATGACCAAAAGTTCTCTAGCTTTATGTCACGTGGCAAGAGAAAATAAGCGACGACTTATCTATCTTATATTATATGGCTCCACTCCTTTCTGGTCGTCCATGTTTAAAACTATAGTGTATGAAATTAAAAATAAGAGAAAATTTACTATTTGGTCTCTCTTTCTTTACTAAGTTAACAATTTAATCCCTTATTTATTTTACATACATAAAGGGCACGCAAAGCCCCTAGTTTTCATATATGCCTGATGATTGATGGATGATTATTGATTCTTGGTCAAAGTGCACTTTTGGTCCCATCATTTTTACTCAGGTTTCATTTTGGTCCCATTACTTTTTTTGTTGCACTTTTGGTCCCATATCTTTGCAAAAAGTTGTAGATTTGGTCCCGTATCACTTTTGGTCCCATATCTTTTGGTCATGTTGCAGAATTGGTCCCATATCTTTGCAAAAGGTTTCACCGCCAGTCCTACTTGATCCAAATATATGAGACCAATTTTGCACCTGACCCAAAGATATGGAACCGTCTCTGCAACTTGACTAAAAAATATAGGACCAATTATGTAACATGAACCAAAGATATGGGACCAAAAATGTAACACAGGACCAAATCTACAACTTGAGTAAAAGATATGAGACCAAAAGTGCAACAAAAAAGTTATGGGACCAAATTGAAACCTTAGCCAAAATTATGAGACTAAAAGTGCACTTAGACCTTGATTCTTTGTGTTGTATGTTTTTCAAAATGCCATAACTCATAACACGAGGGTATTAAAGAATAAAGACCCATAAACTCAGATGATTTATTCATGTTTAAGTGTTTAACCCACTTTCGACAATTAGGAAATAATTATGAAACCACCCAATACACAAAAGACTCAATTTCTCAGTAATTATTAACATGGATTTCTAATGATATTAACAAGTCATTGAAAATTTGTGAAAGTTTTGTTTCGATTTTAGAGTATTTCTTGCGTGTTCGGTCGGGTGAAAATTTTCTCATTATACTTTTCTATATAGCCATATATATATATACTAGGGGCTTTGCGTGCCCGTTAGGGCACACAAATATGTATGTAGAATAAATAAGGGACTAAATTGTTAACTTAGTAAAGAAAGAGAGACCAAATAGTAAATTTTCTGTTATTTTTAATTTCATAGACTATAGTTTTAAACATGGACCACCAGAAAAAGGTGGAGCCATATAATATAAGATATGTATCACTCCATTTCAACAAAAAAAAAATGTCTTGTTCAGAAAATTCCAGAGAAAAATGTTTTCTACATATTCACTGAGAAAAATGTTTTCAACTTTATTTTTAATACGACAGTTGGCAAAAAGCCTAAACCACAATAAAGATTCATGATAGTCTATCATAGTCATTGAATGATGGTAGGTTATTAATGTTAGTTTTGGTTAGATTCGGCGAACTATCGAATTGACTTAGAAATTAATGATACGATTTTTGCACGTAAAGTAAGTTGTTTTAGAATAGCAGTATTTATATCATAAAATATTTGTCACCATCAAAATAATTTAAACTCTTTTAATAATTATCTAGAAACAATTATTAGCATTTTGGATATGAATATTACTACTGGTACAAATATACAAATGGATATATACATGGATCAATAATATTTAAGAAATTCATAATAATTTATAAATATATGACTCTATATTATTTTAATCCCCAAAGTCTGACAAAAACAAACAAACAAACATGAAATTGGCAAAGCAATCTCATCTTCAAGCCCTCTTAGCTTCAGCGAACTTGAAAAAGAGCGTAAACTGCAGACAAGAACGCCTAGAAGAAAATCTCGAAGTCGAAATCGAAATTGAAGGTGTGAATCGAGATAAAACTAGAAGTCGAAGATGGAGATGAAGATAGAGTAATCTGAATCGGCTTTTGCAGTCCTGAAATTTCAGAGAAGAACAGCGAAAATCTCGACTTGAATCCCAAATGCCCAATCGGTGAGTTTTCAATTCGAGGTTTTGTCGCTGTGTCAGGACGTATTGGAGAAATTTTGACGCTTTTTCCCTTTCTTTTTATTTTCTCAAGATTTACAGTTGAAGAATATCTTATTCTTCTGTAGATTCTGATTATCTATTGAACTTGCTTGTTAGAAACCCAAGGAACCTGGGGAAGGAAGTCCTAATTAACATTACTTCCGTTTTCATGGCAGATCCTAATTGGTGTCATTAATTAATTTTTAAACTGGTTTAGTTTTGATTTGCTAAACTTAATTAAAAACCTGTTGCTTCTCACATTATTTCGTTGTAGTTTCATAGTCTATGATTGGATCCAGAGGAAAGACACAAGATTTTGAGAGTTCTGTTGATTAGCTCATTCTTAGAATTTCTTGACGAGTAGCAAATGATAGTTATGGCTTCCGATTTGGATATTGGAATGGTTATGCATTTGCTTTGACTTAGTATGTGGGTTCCATTATAGGCTCAAAATGTTTTTGGTTTCTATCTAATTGTTTCCTTTCTGAGCAAACAATTGAAATTTGAAAGGGTAGAGATAGGAGTATAGGAGAATTTGAAATGGATTTTGGAAATTTGAGCCTTTTGGATTCATGAAGAGGAAACCATATAAGTCGACAACATGCCTTGTTTTCTTTTTGATTTATTATTTGCTTCATTTGCTGTCATAGAGCTTGGCGTCTTAAAAATCTCATTTTTGCTCCTTCCCCTGCCATAGAGTAATATGAACTTAAGGAAGAAGAAGCTCTAAACTAAAATAAGCTGCAACCTATGCTTACCCATGTTTACGAAGTTATGTCCTTCTTTAACAATGTCTTGTTTTCCCCTTGAATGAGGACTAAGGTTTTAGTATGAACAAAATTCCGAAATCAGGTTTTGCAATATGGATACAATTTATTCGTTATATAGGTCCTGTCCCACAAATTATGAAAAGAAATAGAGAGACAAAATTTTGCAACACTTCTGTTGCAGACATTATCAGCAAGGCTCGATAATAAGTAAACTCATCTCCATATTTCAGACTGAAAAACCCTTTAAATTTGTTTGCATCACTTTTTTTTTTCCTTTGCAAATAAACTTGGATGGAAATTATTATTATAAACCTGCTGTTGGCTCTGTAGTAAACATGATTTGATCGTTGTTATTTTTTATCGTTATTTATCTCATATTCATGCTCTATTGCAGTTAAGTATCATAGGCATTGGTGTAACTGTAATGCAATCAGTTGATGAGAACAAGAACAAGAGAAATCTGAAGCGTTCAAGATCAGTGTCTTCCGAAATGCCTGTAACAGACTTTAATGATGCACAAAACTTTGACGATAGCATACTTTTCCCTGTTGAAGAGATTGTACAATACCCACTGCCTGGATATGTGGCGCCATCTTCAATATCTTTCAGCCCTGATGATACTTCAATTTCTTATTTATTTAGTCCAGATCATACATTGAATAGGAAGGTTTTTTCTTTTGATCTGAAGACCTCCAAACAAGAATTGCTTTTCAGTCCCCTTGATGGTGGACTTGATGAAAGTAATATATCTCCAGAAGAAAAATTAAGGAGGGAGAGGTTGAGGGAGCGTGGGTTAGGGGTGACTCGGTATGAATGGATGAATACGAGCTCTAAAAGGAAAGCAATCATGGTGCCCTTGCCTGCTGGGGTTTGTTCCCTTATCTGAGTTAGCTATAATTATATTTTCTCTTATATGCTTCTTAGTTCCTGTGCATTTTTAAGATCTATTATGTGTCTCAACTCCCAAAATGTTATACTGAACTGCAGAAATAGTAATATATTTGAATAATATATCTTGCACCGTAATACTTCATTGGTGGGAACACAAAACTAACCCTTGTTCTCAGGTGTACATATTACTCTGGTAATGCCATCTTGCTGCATGCTATCCCTTCCTTCAATTGTAATGATAATTCCTTTAAAACACTCTTTACTTAACTCAAGCCATCAGCATTGAGATGTTCTACATGAATTCATTGGTTGAAGCTTTAGGGTTTTCGTAGAAAGTTGGTTTATCATGTGAGAATGTTTTTAGAAGAACAATTTTAGACATAGTTCATAGACATCCAATAACCATTTCACAGTGTACACTAAATTCCAATTTCCCTAGGGATTTATTAGCCTATTGGCCAATTTTGTCAAGATTTGAGCTTCTCGTGTGTTTTGATGTTTGAACTTTGAAGACTGTATAGTTATAGACTTATTACTTCTTCATCATCAGAGCTATCAGTCCTCTAGTCTTATGCAGCTCCTGATACTTAACTTAAAATGATGTCTGAAAGTTTCATGGCTAACTTTTCCCTTTCTTGTGATGGTTGGGGCGGGGGGTTGTTTTGCAGGTTGTCTATTATTAGACTCAAGCAATATATGTTTCTTTTTTTTAAATATCAATTAAAAGCTTAAAATCTTAAGCTTGAAATGCACAAGTTTTTTTTTAATGAATTTGTGATATAATTATTGTCCTTGCCCTATGAACAGATTTATATCCAGGAAGTGTCCAATTTGAAAGCAGAGCTCAAGCTTCCAAGTACACCAGGTTCACCAATTATAGATCCACGCCTATCCCCAGATGGGTCAATGATTGCTTATGTAAAAGACTATGAATTGCATGTTCTGAATCTGTTGTCGAATGAATCAAAGCAGTTGACGTATGGTGCCAAAGAAAATGTTTTGGTGAGTTCTATAGTTGGTCACTTGGTTGGTCTCTGTAATGTAAGAGTAACCAAAATTCTATGAAAAATAAATAAATGTTATGGAGCATCCTCAGTCTGCTGAGTATCTGATTAATCTAAATTTACCTGTCTATGTCTTACTAAAAGTTCGGTATCAACTTCAATACAAAATGATATTGAGATTAGATATATTTTAGATCAAGAGTGAACAATGTTGTTCAAAGTAGCTATATAGATCCTATTTCATCTTTGTCACAAGTGTTTAAATTATATATAATTTAGCCTAGATCATGGAAAATAATAAGTCTGGTGTTGATTTTATTTTCCTTCACCATATAGTAACAATAACGAGTGAGCTTTTGTATTTTTCTTTCTTTATTTACTATTATAAAGCTAGCATAATATGTTGAGAAGTGTTTGAGTCAAAATACTCATGACCATCCATGGACTTAGGCTTGTAATTTGTGGTTTCTGATCATTCAAATGACTGCATACTTCCATCCAAAAAAAAAACAATGAGTGCATACAGCTATTATATTGAAGTAAGTAGACGAAATTACTTTTTTCTAGCTTTTTTGGCATTCTCATTCTATAAAAATGACAACTGTTTTTTGTGTGTTGCAGACTCATGGCCTTGCTGAATATATAGCTCAGGTGAGATTACTCTTGCAGAGTTGCACTGATACCATCTTTATAAACCTCTTTTAATGAAAATCAGGCACTTTGTCTTCTTCCTTTGACCAAGTAGTTCTGTCCTACACGTTTTGATAGACCTAAGTGAAACAATGATTAGATTCTCAAAAGATTCATTGTTTCCCTTTTCTTTATCTGCATTAGCATTCTCCTCATGTTTTATAATTTTCTTATTGCAGGAGGAGATGGATAGGAAAACTGGATATTGGTGGTCACTCGACAGCAAATATATAGCTTTCACTGAAGTTGATTCTTCTGAAATACCCCTTTTTAGAATTATGCACCAAGGTAAAAGCTCAGTTGGTTTAGAGGCACAAGAAGACCATGCTTATCCTTTTGCTGGGGCTTCAAATGTTAAAGTTCGTCTTGGGGTTGTTTCGGTAGCTGGAGGATCCACTACCTGGATGGATCTTGTCTGTGGGGGAGCAGATCAGCAAAACAATGAGGAAGAATATTTGGCAAGAGTTAATTGGTTGCATGGAAACATCCTTACCGCTCAGGTATTGAACAGGCACCAAACAAAAATAAAGATCCTTAAATTTGATATTAGAACAGGTCAGAGGAAAATTATCTTGGTGGAAGAACACAGTACATGGATCAATATACATGACTGTTTTACCCCCCTCGATAAAGGGGTGACCAAGTATTCTGGGGGATTTATTTGGGCAAGTGAGAAAACAGGATTTAAACATTTATATCTTCATGATGCAAATGGGACTTGTTTGGGACCCATCACTGAAGGTGAATGGATGGTTGAGCAAATTGCTGGCGTGAACGAAGCTACAGGCCTAGTATATTTTACTGGGACCTTAGATGGACCTCTGGAATCAAACTTATATTGTGCTAAACTTTCTGTTGATGGAAGTCAGCAACTGCGGGCCCCTGTTAGACTTACTCGTAGCAAGGGAAAACATATTGTGATCCTCGATCATCGTATGCGAAGTTTTGTTGATATCCATGACGCACTTGATTGTCCCCCAAGGGTGTTACTTTGCTCATTGGAGGATGGAAGTGTAATAATGCCCTTGTATGAGCAGCCATTTACAATTCCAAGATTTAAAAGGCTTCAACTTGAGCCACCTGAGGTTGTTGAAATACAGGCTAAAGATGGTACCGTACTGTATGGGTCTCTTTATAAGCCAGATGCATCAAGATTTGGACCTCCACCTTACAGAACTATGATCCATGTTTATGGTGGTCCAAGTGTACAGCTTGTTTGTAATTCTTGGATTAGTACAGTTGACATGAGAGCTCAATATTTGCGAAACCAAGGCATCCTAGTTTGGAAGGTCAGTATGCTCATTCAAGTTAAATATGGTCCTATAGTTTACTTTATAAATGTTTAGCTAGCTATCTTGCTTATCAATCAACCACTTCATGGAACCTATCCTAGATGGACTTAAATACACTATATTGAACTTGCCTAATTGTTTTACTTTGGTATACTAGACATGCAATTTTGACAGACCTGATTTAATGTAGTTTTAAGTTTTAACTAACGGAGTTTTTGCTTTTCTCTTTTATAGTTAGACAATAGGGGAACTGCTAGACGGGGGTTAAAATTCGAAGGCCATATAAAGCACTGTCTTGGTCAAATCGATGCCGATGATCAGCTAAGTGGAGCCGAGTGGCTTGTCAAACAAGGACTCGCTAAAGCCGGACACATCGGGTTGTATGGGTGGAGCTATGGCGGGTATCTCTCTGCAATGACCCTCTCTAGATTTCCAGATTTCTTCAAGTGTGCAGTGGCTGGTGCTCCTGTTACTTCATGGGATGGGTATGACACATTTTACACAGAGAAGTACATGGGATTGCCGACTGAAAATGGAACAGGCTATGAAAACGGTTCTGTGATGCACCATGTGCACAAGATGAAGGGACGCTTGTTGCTTGTACATGGCATGATTGATGAGAATGTTCATTTCAGGCACACTGCTAGGCTTGTGAATGCACTTGTGGCTGCTGGCAAACCATATGATCTAATGATTTTCCCAGATGAGCGTCACTTGCCGCGGCGTCATAGAGATCGAGTTTATATGGAAGAGAGGATCTGGGATTTCATAGACAAGAATCTGTAGGATAACAACTTTTTTATTGTGTTTCTTTTATTTTTGTTATATTTGCGTCGCCAGATTAGATTTTGTTCATAATAATAAAAAATATATAAATCTATTTCTTTTTATGATTATTTTTTTTTCTAATATTCAAAAGAAATTCGACTAAGTTGTTACATTAGTTGTCGAAATGCAACCATCCTCTTTTTCCGAGCTTGAGATTGTCTATGCAAGCATAAGTAAGAAAAAAAAATTATTCGAAGAAATTTATCTATTAATAACTTTTGAATATGGACATAGATAAATCTCACTTAATCAAACTTGATGGGTGTCGGTTCCATTAATAATAATTAAACATGATTTTGCATTCAAAAACGAATTATTATTAGTAAGAGATGAGAATAGGTCGATCTTTAGGGATTAATCTTATTTAAGAGTAATGCACTTATAAATCAGAACTTTAAAGTAACCAGCATTTAAGTATTGTTCAAGGCTAATGAACAAGACTTGTGATAAAATAACAAGTTTTGTAACGATTAAATTAAGAGCAATTGGAAATTAATTAAATGAGATTATCGATTGATTAAGACCTTGACCGAGATCGTTTTTTATGGAGTTTCACACTTGATTGATATTAAAATAATATTATTTCATTAAATTAAAATAGGTTAACGAATTCACACTCTGAAATTGCTCTTTCATTAAAATTGATTAAATGATAACATACCCAATTTAACCACTTATTAACTAGACGAATTTGACACGATTGACGATTCAACCTAATTAATAACATTAAGACTCAAAAGATATTAACCCTAACAATTAATTTACGAAATTACTCGTTAGATTTTCTTCTTCCTAACATGTGCGACCATCTTAGTTTCTACTTAGTGATGAACTTACTAATTACGAATTAATAAAAACACATAGCATTATATTTACAAATCAAATTGAATAATTGTGACCAAGAGTTATAAAATCAATTTGAAACATATTTAAAGAGACAACTAGGAGAAAGAAAAATATTATAAATTTATGAAATAAAAAGTACGAACAAGATCTTACAAGTATCGAAACATCCAATCTAAACTCACCTTAAGCCAAGATGAAGGAGATAGCCACGCGGGGCCATGAAGCACCAAAGAAAAATACGAAGTGTAAAGTGTGAGATGAAATGTAAGATGTTCCACGTGAAAGCTTAGGATATCTATTTATAGAGTTAACTCCAACTAACTACCCCTCAAATGTTTTAGATTTAAATTACAAAATCTCTCCATTGTAAAAAAAAATACAACGACTAAACAAATAAACTTCTCATTTTAAACTTCAGAATCTGCATGCACTACGCAAGAGTTATGCAAAACGAAAATATCTTCAAGTTGAGTTAATGCTAAGAAATTTTGTGGATTTTTCTTTACTTGCAAAGTAAATTGAAGTTTTAATAAGTACCAAATAATAATTTAAAAATATGATAATTACAAAATAAAAAATTAATCACTAAATATAGGCAACCANGTCTCTCTATTTGGAAACAACTACTATTATGGATATTTTTACTAAACTTTATCATATCTTTTCTAGAATGTTCCCAAATAATCTTCACATAACACTTGGTGAGCTGTTACGTTGCATATATTATTTTTCAATATTTACAGTATATCAATGGGTGACAATACGACAATAGAGAAATCGTAATCACATAAGAACCTCATGAATTCTTAAAATTCATTATAATTTTGAATCACACTTTAGCCTTAGAAATGTTACAATTGATGGCCTATTTAGGTATAGTCTATCATCACTCTAAACTTTAATTAGGTTGCCAAAAATCGTAATTACTTAAAATCTTACAAGAACTTCCCCATTTAAATAAAAATGGCTATAAAAGTATGGTGTGTAATTCACTAATTTGTATATAATGTTTTTTTTTAGTCAGGTATATAATGTTATATATGCCATGTAACATGGGTCCCTTCCAGGTTGGAGGTCTTCAGCTAAAGGACCACACCTATCTGGATTGTAAATGGACCTCACTACAATTAATATTATTATCATTTTTTTTTGTCTTCAAAGTCCAGTTATTACAACAATTGGGATATACCGAAATTATAAGACCTATAGCTGTTTACAGAATACTTATTCCCACATCTCTTAGAAAAAATTAAAAATTATACCAGAAATCCTATATTAAATAAACTATACCCAAAAATGAAATTATGGTATGTTTATGTTATGTTCCATCATAGATTATATCCTCATCGGATATCATGTGGATAGCCCAGCTAAAAAGGCCACCCCAGTTGACGGCAACCACGACGACCCCGATATAAATTCGGCCACCGTAAACCGCCGTGCCTCCACTTCCGACGTGATGACCCGATAACCGGGCCATTTGACCCGTTCCCCAATTGCCGCACCCGGCCCATGATTCATGTACTCACCATAATACAAAGTGTCCAAAGCAAATGTTGAATTCCACTCCAGCCATCCACGTGGATGCACGTGATCACCCATGTAAGATAACATGTATACCGTTCTAGAGTATAATTTCCATGGACGGCCAAGATACGTTGGAACATTTTCCTTTAAGGGCTCAAGATCCGAGGCAGGAAGGATCCGACAATCATGGATCGATATACCCGTATTCTGATTCGGGTCTTTTCGATTTTGGGCCGTAATTGTGTTTTTCTGTTGGGCCATGGGCTTTCGAGCATATAGGCTGCAATTTTGGAATACTACAGCAGCGTTACCAAAAATAAAATCCACAGTACCATAAATGTTACATTCTCTGAAGAACTGACGGTTAGAGTGAACATAACATGTGTCTTGGTAGCCGATGATGTTGCACCGGTAGATCACGGCGTGATCGGCTCCAACACGGAGCGCCACCGCCTGGTGCTTGCTCGGACCGGCATAGTTCTCGAATGTCATGTCGCGTGCGATGAACCCTGAACCGGTTGCAGCTGCAGCATATATGACAAGTTTTTTTTATTATAATATGGTCTAATGTGAACACAAGAGAATAAATAAATTAGGTAGATGATTTATATATTGTGAGTTGTTAATGATGAAAAAATTGGGTAGGAATGACCCACCACAAAGAATTTTACTTTGGTGCATTTCGTTGAAGTTTGGCTTTGTATGATTTTTTTTGTATAAAGAATAACATGTTATCAAGATAAGGTCTGAAGGTAGATCATTTATTTTGATGAAAGCAGAGAATGCGTAAGATTCCAATAGTGTGCTTTTAAATAACAAAACAAGTTTTTTCTTATTATATATAGTCAATTAAGTTGCGTAACGTTTCAACCAACACCAAACATGTTACTAGGAGTTCAACACTCGAACTAATTAGTAAACGTAACCGGGATCATCATTAATTAATTTCAATTAGGTTGTGTAATTAATGCATGCACATTTGGGATCTTGAAATTGTCAAATAATTAGAGACTGCTAGTCCTAGAAAATGGAAAATAAAAAATAAAAATATGGGCTGGTGATAATTTGAACAATGAGTTATCAGATTGACTTGGATGAGACGAGACACGCGAGAATACAGCTAGGAATGTTAATATATATATATAATATATAAATGACGACCGAATTAGAACGGTGTAGAGACACATCACATGCAAGTATGCATCTTCCACTGTTCTATCTTTATATATACACTGTGCCTAATTTTGTATTGCAAAACTGAATATATTTTATATATTTGGCAACACAATAATATATTATTAATTAAGCTAGAAAATAATAATAATTGACTGGAGATAAATTAAACGTGGAAAACGATGAGAATTTACCGAAGGAAGCTGTGTGGAATGTCGTGAAGCCATCCATAACATTTTTTCCACCTGTGATGATTGTCTTATCAATCCCATCTCCTATGAACATCAAATTGGTTTTCTTCCTCCCCACCTTCAAATTCTTCTCTTCATACCTGCACTTCATTCAAATTGTCCATTAACTACTTATTAATGAAATTGGAAAATCACATAATTGCAGTTGCATGCATGATTGTGGAGTTGAAGTCAATGAGCCAATTGTAACTAAACACAAACGGGATTGAAAATCAATAAAGTTGAGCAAATCTTTTTCACATGATAGTAACACATCACTCCCCCTCACTTTTTCATTTCATTTTTCTCGCCTTTTTCAATTCAATCAAGTGGTTAAATTGAAACAAAATTAAACACGAAATGATCAATCATAACCATTAATGATTCCATTTATACAAGTTGAAAAGGACAGAGTTATTACTACTTATGAGAAAGAATATAATATTACCAAAAAGCCACACCAATCATAAAAAAAAAGTAAATTAACAATTTGTTCCTGAAAGATTATCGAATTGACAACTCGATCCTTAAAAAGATTAAAATATAAAATTTAATCTCTAAAAGATCAAAATAGCATAATGATCAGTTTTTCTATGGATTAAAATAATATACTATTTTAATTTTTGAGGGATTAAAAAGTAATTGCTAATTTACTTTAAAAAAACAAACCAATTAGTGAATTTACCTTCCTGCCCTGACGTAGATAACAAACCGACGGCCACTATGCTCAGGCGCTTTTTTAATTGCCTCGGCGATTGTCTTCACAGTTCCATTCTCATCCTTTGACACGATAATATCGGCTTGTAACGCCGATACAGGCAAACTCAACAATCTCCTATCTCGCGCTTTCAACCATCTCGGGAATTTCTCGGGCATCATTATCTCGTCATCGTATCCCATTAATCTTCTCCTGTTCTGTATCGGCACTCCCCCGAAATCATCTCCTCCACTACTCCCGCTAGCCGAGAAAATGGCGAGACAATTACTCACGAGTTCAGACAAGTCCTTCAAATTCCCACCCATCTGATCCTTAATAGTACTCGCCGCCACCGTCTCCTCGAATCCCTCCGTACACGTGTCCTGATTTGTGAGGGCAGCACTGAGCCACGTCATCACATCGTCGGTGGACCCGGTTAATCGGACGGCACCGGGATCGTCGGAGAGCGGCGCGACAGAGAAGAGGGCGCGTGAGAGCGCGTCGACGGAGTCTTGTAAGAGTTCGAGGCAGTCGTCGAATGCGGAGCGTACACGTGGATCCATTTTAAGGTAGGAGATAGTGGAGGAAGAATAAAGGGCTTTGGTAAGGTGGAGGAGGGTCATGTTAAAGGAAATGTGGACGAGTTGGTCTTCGGAGGCTGACGTGGAGCCCGGGAATTCGAGGAGGGACTTGATACAGAGAGCGGGGAATTGGGTTTTGCTGCAGGCCCGGGAGATGGCCTGGGTGGGCTTTCCGTGAATGTCGGGCCCATCTTGGGAGGAAGGGTGGGCCCGGTTGTTGAGGACGATGACGGCGGAGACGGCGGAGGCGACAATGAGGAGGGCGGCGAGGAGAGAGAAAGAGAGAATGAGGAGTTTGTTGGGCTTTGAAGAGGGAGTGATGGGCTTGGGTATGATGGGTGCGTCGGAACGCCGGGAGGAGCCACCCGGGTCGGAGGGTCCGATTCGACCCAATTCCATGTGTGTATGTTAGAGCAGGAAAGAGGGAGGCACTTTTGCTTTTAATTTGAGAGTGAATGAGGAATGAGTTATGAGGGTGTAGTAGTAGTAGTAGGAGTAGTACACTTTATATAAATGGAGGAAACTAGAGAGAGAGAGTGTGTTTGGAAGAGAGTGTGATTGTGGAAATAAAAGGAGGTTTGGTGTCAAGTCCAAGTCGCAACGAATTAGCTGGCTGCTACTACTTTCACTACATACAGCCCACTGTATACCAAGCCTACTTCAATTAGTTTTTTACATTCACAATGATAAACTGAAAACTTTATTGTAAATAAATTCTTTAATAGATTTAATTAGTTTTTGTTTGGCTCACAATGCGTCAATGCCCACCTCTACTCTAGTTTATGCTTTCTATTCCTCTTTTAGCTAAAGTCTCAAATTGGTCCCTTATGCATGGGATAGATTTCAAATTTGCCGATTATCTTTCATTTGTTTCAAATCGGTCCTATAAATTTTCATAATGTTTCAAATTGCTCCCAAACTTTCTTTCGAGACTCGATTTGACTTTATTTGCTAGTAATCATAACTAGACAGAGAAAGAACTCTTCAAGAGTAGCACATAGTTTCGATCTCGTCACATTTAGACTTAAGATATGACTAATTTCACTTTTTTGACTATGAAAAAATTAAAGTTACTTACTTTTGGAATTCAATTTAACCTCGCTTGTTGATAGTCTCAAAATACTCGTCGAAAGAAACTTATAACTTGAAATTCGACACATTTAAGTTTGAAATGAGAGAGATTTGACCACATTCAATATTTTTGGAATCAATTTGAAACATCATGAGAATATATGTATCAATCTAAAACAAATGAAAGATAAAGGACTAATTTAAAATTTGTCCCATACATAAGGACCAATTTGAGACTTACAAAAAATTATTAAGGACCAAAACAGAACAAAAAATTATGAGGGACCAAAACAAAACAAAAAAATTATTAAAAATTGAAGGACCTGGGTTTTGAACCCTCTCCCATCATCTCAAATTGATGTTGTCATGAGGCATTAACCATTGTGACAAGAGCATATTGCATATACTTAATGTATTATACCCCTCCCTCCGCCACGGGTTATAATGTCTAATGAATGAAAACAAATTGTATAGTGCTGACACTTTTTTGGGTGACAAAAGAAAAGTGGACGGACGCAACGCACCATGATTCTCTTAACTATTAAGCTAACATGAAACATCTATCCCATCCCAATTCTCTTAATTTTCTATTCACTTTACCTTTTTTTTTTTTTTTTGTCCCGAGATTGCTATACGGATACAGGCAGAGCAGAGACCTCAAATTCGTTTTAACTTTTCTGCTTTTAAATTATTATATAAAATAATACGTTCTCTTTTCAATTCAATCATGAAATACATTATTATGATTTACACTTTACAGTATCTTTCTATAAAAAGAATTGTCAGTCATTCCAGGATAACGATTACCAGCAGAATTGAAGTCAACTCTTCATTCATACATGTACTTAATTTATTACGAATCCCAAGAAGAATGCAGAATTATATACGTGAATAATTCCAGATTTTCTCCTACATTTATCGTTTTTGTATGCAAAAATCGAATTTTAAGGATAAAAATGATAGGGTGGAAAATAATTAAACCGATAGGTTGCTAAAACAAAAAAAAAAATCATTCGAGCGAATTAATAAGTTTAATGAAATTGTTACAATTCTTTCATAGGGCTCACCAACTCTTCTAGTTAGCTATAGCATAAGGGGGTACGCAGTAGTTTTAATTTTAAAGAACAAATTTATTAGTGATTAGTGATTACCTACCAGCACGTACAATTTTACTGACATAACAGATCATTTTTACTTGGTGCTTATTTTTTAAAAATTTATTTTTTAGTCACTAAATTTATAATTAAAATATGTAATTTGGTTCTTAAAATAATTTTTAAGCCAATTTCAGAGATTAATATATAATTTAATATAAATTCAAGAATTACAAAGTACAATTTTTTTAAAAAAATCATGGACTAAAAAATATAAAATTAATTTAAATATAAGAATTACATTCTTGATGATTGTGATATTTTAAAGATAAAATTATATAATTTAATTATTTAAGAATTAATTTATTCACTCGATACAAATTCAAAAATTAAATAATAGATTTTCTTTATAAATGTTGATCATGGATCAATGAGAATCAGACTATCAAATTACTATAAATAAAGAAATTTAAAGAGTAGTATATCATAAGCAATGCTTAATTATAAAATACCTTACTTACTTATTATTGCATTTTGTCGAATGATTTTATTTTTTAAGTGTCAAAATCACATATAAAATTATAATTGAATTGGATTGTAAAATTAATTAGTTAATTTATGCTAAAATTAAATCATATTTCTTGATTCAAATATATATAAATGATAATTATATACATGAAAATTAAAGATCCTATATCATAAAGATAAAGATTTATAAGAGTGACTAGTTCTACTGCTATCTTGCGCGAAAGAAACTATTTTGGGTATCTTCATATGCACGAAATCTCATTATGAGATTCTGTAATATTAGTTTAACTTGAATAACTTGTTTCTTCTCCGAAAAGTTACTATAAAATTTCTAAGCTCTAACATCTTCTAAAAACTTTACAACAAAGGTTAATTTCTAAGCAAAAGTAGTAAAGCACTTGATTTATACATTTTTTTTCAAACCAAAATAATAATTCTTTCCATTATGTCCTTTACACCTCGATTTTGCAACAACTTTTTCTCGAACCTTTTGGGTTACTTTATTTTATTTTAGTAATTTATGAATGCATGTAACATTTTCAAAAGTGATTCTTCCAAAGATATATGCCTTCGATTAGTGGTAATCTCACCATATTTCCACTTTTGCATAATTAAAAGTGGTTTTTTCCTTGAAACCAAAAGACATCTAAGATCTAACAAGAAAAAAGATAATCTCCATAACGAGAGGAAGAAAGTACGAATGATCACAAGAATTATATTGATACATAGCTACGAGCTTTTTTTTTTTAATCTTATACTAATATTTTTCCATATTTGATATAATATCTTGGTGCAACTTAATTATACTGGTATTGTATTTGAAGAACTTTGGTAGTGTGGATATAGGAATAAGGCATACAATATAGAGAGTATTATGTCTTCCACCATTTTAATAATCTCTATAAGTGACCAATGTAATTAATGGATCATAACTATTTAAATGAGACCCAATCTGATAGTTATTAGGCTCAAAAGACATTAGAGTCTGGTAGGGTTTTTAAAATCCTTATCTATTTATATGGTATATGCAGGTTATTTTTATAGGGTTCCTATATATATATATAATGGTCTCCAACTTATTTTATAAGTATAGCATGGACGCATTATTAGATTATTTTAACGGTCTTGATGGTTGAGAATGGGTCAAATGGAGGTGATAGTTGTTGGGAGAGAGTATGTCGAGTATTATATATATATATGTACCGCTTGGGACCTATTTTGTGTTTATTGATCGTCATTGAGCCACTTAGCTCTCTTTGATTCATAACTTATCAAATTTGTAGTATATGTATGTTACATCCAACAATTAATTACTTTATTTCAAAAAATCAAATTGCATATATACAATAAATGTGTGGGAATTTGATCAATTACTGAAACAGTTGCAATATATAAATTTAGAAGCACATACGCATGTAAGCTAGTAAGCTACGTACCTAGGTAGCTAGCTATATCATAAATAAAAGTGAGTGTGGGGAAGATGATATTGTAACTAATCAAAAGTGGATATTGACTGTCGACCCAGACATTATAAAAATACATCTATTTCCTTACAAAACGTAACAGGGTGAGAAAGTAAAAAAACAGTTTTTCATAAACCATATATACATAATACACAAACGTCATTGGACCCAATGTAGAGAAATCAATGAAGATCACGATCTTAATCAAGAATTAACTTGATTAGACTGATGATAATGAATGAGAAAGCTCCACCACAAACTCGACCATACTAGGTTCTGATCGATGTGTCCAAGGCTTTTTTTGACGTTAACAAGCTAGCCTTTCCTTGTCAACACACACACATATATATAAATATATAATTGTTTATTACTTTTGCTTTAATTTTTCCATATACACACATTTTCTTCTTCGTTGTTCAGCTAGCTAGCTAGCGTTCTGTTTGCTAACATGCATGGTTGGCTGATATTTTCTCCTATTTAATTTTTTTTTGGCCAATTAATTTCTTAATTCTTCTTCCTTTGGCATTTCTTTTTGGAGGGCCCTTCGTGTTTTGGATTTATAATCAAATCACATGCGTACTATATATATATACAAGTGGAGTCAAAATTTGCATCCTTTAATTTGAAGGAAAATTTGACAAATTTTTCTTCAATTAATTTCAACACTGTGGACACTATCATATCACCTAATTAACAGCTGAATTTCAACACACACACACACACACATAGGACACTATATATATACGTACTTACAGCTGAATTTTAACTTTCCCACTTAATTACTTCTAGCCACATTTTTTAAATAAAAAAAATCCCTCATATATATATATTTGATATATATAATTAATATTGGGGGTGTGGCTTTGAGTTATATATATAGCACCCTCTTGGAGGTGAGGAGAGATTATGCATATGTAGTGGTAAAAAAAAACTCAACCACCTGTTTTGAGATATGAAAGCTGCCTCACGTGCATGCATTATTTGGTACATATATGGAGTAACAAACTTGTAAAAATAAAAATAAGGGTCCTTTTAACATGTGCCTTAAGGGTAATTTCTTTTGATTGGTCAAATTAATTTTCAAACATTAAAAATTATCTTTTAAATGAATTTTTGATATATAAGATACTCTACCAACCAATGAAAAAAATCTTAACACGTGACCTCTAGGGCAATCTTAAAAATAAATATATAAAGAAAAGAGTACTAAAGAACAGGGTTTGTCGTGGCATGGTAGTTACGATGAAGTAATTGTGATGAAATAAATGTGGCTAGAAGTAAGTGGGAAAGTTAAAATTGTATAAATTAGAGGTAAGCGAATTGATGTGTAAGGATAAGGGTGGGCCCATTACAGAATCCACCGACACAGTGAAATGAGAGAAAAAATTAAACATCACAATTCAGAAGAACATGCATGACATTGGTAAACATATAAATACTAAATCCTTATCAAAATATTATATAAAATTAAATCACAATGTCACCCCATTTTCTTTACAAACAAAATAATAATAAACAAAAAATGTCACCGCTTTTTCAGTTTTTCCTGTGCAACGCATGCACTCGATCTCTTCCTCCTTATGTGGCTATGTCGTGTTCTAAGTTGAAGAGGCCAAGTTTGAACTGAACTCAAAAAAACCGAAGCTTTCAATATTATATGTTAATCTTATATATATAATTATATATATAACGTCATGTCCGTGCATGTCGCTCTGAATCCCGTATTCACTTACACATGGTTTTCCCGT
Source organism: Chamaecrista fasciculata (assembly GCA_003254925.1). Classification (NCBI taxonomy): domain Eukaryota; kingdom Viridiplantae; phylum Streptophyta; class Magnoliopsida; order Fabales; family Fabaceae; genus Chamaecrista; species Chamaecrista fasciculata. The sequence goes on along the minus strand of QANZ01040591.1, from coordinate 22,635 downwards.
GTACTGTCTCACAGTACTTGTAAAGTTGTAATGCTTACCTGTCAATACTCTGTTTCTCATACTCTGTTTCTGAACTAAAATAGAATATTACAAGTGTCTCTTTGCTCTTGCATATAACATCTCCAATTTATATATGCACTGTTATATATATGAAGCTCGAGGGAAGAAAACAACGTACCGTTATGAGAAATTCATTTTCTTTCTTGAATCTTTTGCATAGACACTTGGATATAAGGAAAATTTTGAGTTGGAGCCTTCAAATTAAATAAGCTATGGCGATTCTAGTATTTCTCAACTAATTAGTGGTACTTTTCACTATTTCATATTTATACGCCAGAATAAAGTGTATTTTTAGTTTAATTATTTTTTTTCAGGTCTTAATTTGGTTTTATAATTCTTTTAATTGTATTTTTTGTCTCATATATTTTTTTGCTCAGGTTGCATATATATTTGGTCTCGTATCACTTGATTGGTCTCATATATTTTAATTTGGTTATAGAATTGATTTCATATCTTTACAAAAAATTTCATCTCAGTCCCATATGAGCCAAAGATATGAGACAAAAATTCTTCATCTGATCTAAAGATATAAGACTAATGGTGCGTTTGGTTGTTCCTTTTTGTCTCCTTTATCCTCCTTTATCTCCTAGTACTCCTTTAATACCAGAGCTACAGTTAAAAATCTTGTTTGTTTCACAGTTATCTCCCCCTCCTTTATTTTCCTCATTTATCTTCTAAAATTATTAACATATCCCTCTACTCAAATTTGTGTGTATATATATAAAATATAATAATATATTTTATTTTATAAAAATATTATATTATATTATATATATAATTTATATTAATTTACTTAAAAAATAATTTTAATCCTTGAAATTATACCAACTCAATAAGTCAATACTTGAGTCATCAAAATATATAATTTTTGATATATTGGTATTCCTTTCTCTATTTTTTTCAATTATATTAATAATATTTTTTAGCGTCAAATTTAAAAATAAAATAATTAAGTCAATGTTATTTACATTTTGATCCATGAGATAAAATATATAATCAAGACTCCAAAAAATGGCTCTATCTACATTTTGAGAATGTGCCAAGTGTGGATAACGACTCTATTTTTTGTTGAACATAGCATAAGTTTTACCGTGTAGCTGAGTGATGTTTGAGCAACGAAAAAATGAAAAAGGCATGGGTTCGAATCTTAGAGGCATTTTGCAAATAATATTTTTTTTGTTCACATGTCACACCTTGTTGTTTTGTATAATTTATTGTCGATCTACTATTTTGGCGTAGGTAATATTTTTTGTTGTCTCATTCGACAATAAAATTACAGTTCAGTCCAACTTATAATAATATTTTTTCAGTATAATCAGCTCTAAAAAATATACATTATGGTCCCTCCTGCAGTATATATGGGTAATATTTCTGGTGGTGTAAAAATTTATAAGCATATTTCAAAAGGAAAAAACTTATATCAAGTTCCTTATATCCTTGCTATCAAGTTCATC
>QANZ01040591.1:0-12206 GCA_003254925.1 Chamaecrista fasciculata | reverse complement strand
AGAGAGAGAGAGAGAGAGAGAGAGAGAGAGGTAGGTTTGTGTTTGTTTGTGTGTGTGAGAGTGAGAGAGAGGGGTGTGTGAGTGGAAAATAGAAAATAAAAATGATGAGAAATGATAAGTAGTGTAATAAATAAGGGTATGTAAAATTACTATTTTGTCTAATTTTTTTTTTATATTTGTATTAAAATATAGGTAATTATAGGTGTATAAGTAGAGATAGATTATTAATTGTAAGAGAAAATGAGATGATGTTGTGAATGAGATGATGATATGTATGAGATGAGATGGAGGTTCCAATAAACACCCAATCATTACTGTTCATCCAATCCTAAAATAAGATAATGATGAAATGAGATGAGATTAGGATTTTGTATCTGAGGCCCTAATATAGTGCCCTAATATAGTTCTCACGACTTTTATTATCAGCATCCCTTCTTTATTCTTAGTAACTTCTCAACAAATATTAAATTTTTTTAAAAAAAGCTCTTCAATATTTATATATATCATCCACTTTACTGTAGAAACATGTGGGTCCAAAACAGGGGAAAGATATTAAGATATAGTATGATATACAAAGCCGAACAAAGCCCAGTGATAAAAACCAAATTTCTTCGTAATGTATGCGAAGCTCAATTTATGATTTATAGCCCAGAGAATATGAAAAATCATTGGGCTGACTTGAATTATGTTTGTTCACACTTCACAGTGAATATGATGGTGGTTTCTTGATAACGTGTCAAACTTGTCACCTCAGATTTATTCCTTTTTTTTTCTTGATTAAACGTCAAAATTATTCAATCGATGGATGTTAATGTATTTTGTTAATTAGTGGATTAGTGGTAAATATGGATTGGGATCCGAATCCGACAATTCTTATATGTATTCGATGGGCTATTGGGCTGCTCTGGAATTGGGTGTATTAATTAATGCACATTTATAATGAGTTGGCGACCTTCACACCAAACATGGAGGCCAGCGCTAATTGCTAAATATACAGGTCACAAAACTTCAAATATTAAAATGATAAGAAAAAAAGAATGAGAAATTTACTATTTAATCCCAATCTTTACTAAGATATAAATGATTCAATCCTTAAAATATTACAAAAGTCAACTTTTTAGTTGCTTCAAATGTTTTTTTTTGTGAATTAGCGGTGTTTTGTCCATTTTCGTCTCTGGCAGAAAAAAAAAAAAGTAATGATATAGTTCTATTATCTATCAGTACTTCTCATACTACTCTAACCAATAAACCTAACTATAAACTTAAGCCTAATTTGATACGAAGTCATACTGTTAGTTGAATAAAAGTATTTGGAGATATCAAATAATCGACTTTTATGATATTTTAAGAATTGAATCATCTATTTTTATTTTTTAAGGATTGAATTTCTAACTCAATGAAAATTGAGAGACTAAAAGGTAAGTTAAATATATGAAACTAGAGAAACACAAAAAGGAAAAGTTCTGTATGCTCAAGTTAACTTTGAATTAATATGCTAATGTTATCCAATTTCCATTTATGTATCGTTTTATTCTACAAATTTTTTGTTTACCACGGTCTCAACTGCCGTTCAATGAAACATCATCACTTGTATGCATACTTTTGGCAAAAAATCACTTGTATGCATACATTTATGATTGTGATTAATTTGATTGCTTACTCAAACCTGACATGACATCACCCAGTTCACTTTTCAACATTAATTAATAATTAACAGTGTTAATGAGTACTTAATAGGGTGTTATGACAGTAACCACTAATACAAATCAGTCTCTATCACATTAATAAGCAATAATTAAGCATACGTGATGAGCACACAATCTAATCTCAAAACTAAACAGCTAAAGTCATGGTGATGGTAGTTTGAGTGGCTGTTAAGTGTTAAATGCATCGACAATTGAGCATCAATACGAATCTCAACCAAAACACTCATATCAACTAGTCTGGTTTAATTTGTGCCTTGAAGTTCAAAGTGGTCCTTGTATGTACTTGATGTTCTTGAACAATAATGCCTCTTCTTGGTGTAATAGCTTCGATGCAGGTCCTATTTCCTTATCAAGTGGTGGGTTTATTAACATATTTCTGTACTGTACCTCCTTTAATTACTAAAATAGAGCAAGCAGGAGGAGGTACAAGTTAGAACCGTAAGAAACAGAGAATTAGGATTAATCTTCAAGGTGAAGAATCTCATGGTTTTGTTTTGTGATGAGAACAGCAACAATCACAGTGAATTTAGTTACCATCTTCTTTCTGGGCTCTCTGTTTTACGTGAGAATCAATAACACTTATAGAGCCAAAAAGTGAGACCAAAGAAAAAAATATAGAGCAACGTGGTTGATGGAGGTGCGGGGAATCGAACCCCGTGCCTCTCGCATGCGAAGCGAGCGCTCTACCATATGAGCTACACCCCCAATTGATTGAATCATCTATTTTTATTTTTTAAGGATTGAATTGCTAACTCAATGAAAATTGAGGGACTAAAAGGTAAGTTAGAAGACGTATAGAATTTTGTAAAGACATTGTAGTTTAAGCATTCTTTATTTTTGAGGAAGACATTCTTATTGTGGAATATCCAAGGGGGAAGCATTATGTTAACTACCATTATATATGTTTGCATAAGTATTGTATTGCACATAGTTATACCATTATATATTTTTGAAGGGCTTTTTAGTTGGTCAAAAATTAGATACATAAATAAATATATAATAAAAGAAAAGTGTTGTCCTATCTTTTCATGGTGGTCTAGCTTTATGAAGGTCTCTTATTGTTCTTTCACACATCCCTTATCTGTCTCAACAATCATCTTATTAGTGCATTAACTTCTACTTTCCCCCACCTTATCGTCCTTTATCTTGCCTTCCTCAGGTAATTTTTACAAAAATTATTGGAGATAGTCAAATCATGGTGGTTTAGGGATTTAAACTATTGATTATGAGTTTAATTAGTGCGTGAAATGGATGGGTTATGATGGTTTGCAAACGATTATAAACCACTCAAATGCTTATTTTTTCAAATCCTCTTGAGATGGTTTAGAACTTCAATATTATTTATTTTTTCTTTTAACCTTATCATAAAATTTTAAAGATCTATATATATTATCTCTCTTTATGTTGGTATTATTAAGAACTTCAAATTTAAATTAATCTCACCTTATTAATATTATTATAACATCCCATGTTTTTTTGTCGGAAAGAAGGTAAGAAGATAAATCTTCATTCATGAGATAAAATGGCACAAGGCCATATAACAAGGAGACCAAACAAGACATAGATCTAACAAGGTAACTAAAGTCATGCGCTCCTAGGAGCATATTACAACTGTACAAGAGAAAAAAAATAAAATCCTAGGCGACACACATATGAAAGATACACATATTAAGATACAATTCTCTTATGCCAAACAAAAGATACATATAATTCTAGATCTTCATGGAAAAAAAAAAATTCAGATGAAGAGAAAATTATGGAGATGTGAAGGAGAGGCAACACACCCCTCTTTCCTCTTTGAAGGAACACATCTTTAAAAATTTCAAATACAATGAAGAGCTACAAACTCGTATCTAGGAAAACATATATCTTTAGATGAAAGAGACCTACCTTTCTTAATGAAAGGAGGAAAACTTCCCTAATAGAAGGAGAAAATCTCCCTCAAGGAGAAAACTACACAATAAAACATACCTAAAAGCGAAAATAGGGAGAGGCCACCGCTGCACGGCAGCAGAAGCCCCTTAGCTGCACTTCGCTGCTCTTCTTCGCGTTCAAACCCTAGTTGCACTTCCCTATAACATCCCATTAGTAGAGAATTATTTATTATTAATTTTTTTAATTAAAATTTTAGTTAATGAAGTAATTTATTTATCCCACTCATCACATCCCATCATTTCCCACCCTATTAATAATTACTCCACCCAACTCTATTGAAAACTCTCCCCAAGTGTACAATCCACTTTTTTTTTTTGCCTAGAGTCTAGATGTATGTACTTTTTTTTATTGGTCAATTAGATGTTTGTACTCAATTTTTAAAGAGTTTTTTTTAAGGGCACATGATAAGAGTGCATTTATTATTATTGAAAATATAAATAGTACTCAAATTTTTATACAATATTAATTGATTGATCTTGCGTATTTTTTTTCTTGACAATAATACCCCCATATTTCTTCATTTTGTATATATCTATTATCTATTATATTATATAAAGTTGTATGCACATGAGTCCCTTGTGTCAACTTGCCATGTCATCTTCTAAAAATCCTTCCAAATTGGCATGACATCTCCTAAAAATCCTCCCAAAATTTAATCACAAAGAATTATTATTCACAAAGAAAATAATAAATTATGGCAATTGATGGAATTGAGAGTTTGACTTAAAGTGAAATTTCAGATAAAATCAAATCAAATCTTTTCAATATATTTGAATCATACTGGATATTAAAATAAAAATCTTAGAGAATCAAGTTATTTTTTAAAAATAATATATTAGAATCATATTAAAATAATTGTCTGAGAAAGTTAAGTCACTTTTTTAAATCAAATCTTTACAAAAAAAAATTTCCATATAAGGGTATTTTTGTCCATAGAAAAAGAAGAGAGATAATCAATTAATATTATACAATTATCTAAATACTTTTTATATTTCCAATGATAGAAAATCTTATTTTTAAATTGTTCCATAATTTAAGAAACATTTTGGCAGTTAGAAAAACTAGCCCAAATTTTGCGGCTCGAGGGCCGAAGCCCAAGATTTGAAAAGAAATGTAAAGTTCCGTCCCAAAAAAAAAATTTGGGACGCTTCGTATTTTGGGCAATTCGAATGGACTCTGGAATTTTCGTGTCTTCCACTCCACTCTATACTATTGAAGAAGTAATAGTGTGTGATATATATAAACCATCCTAGACGAGTGTGAGGCTATATTTGAACCCTACTCCAGAGTCCAGAGAGAAGAAAGACCGAGCTGATTCAAAATTCAATCATGGCGATAATCTCTGATTTCCATGAGGATGAGCCGAATGAGCCTCAGAAGAAGAAAGCCTCTGCGTCTTCGCAACCCTCTTCGTCCTCGCAACAACCCTCTTCTTTCACCGCCAAATTTGATCCATCGAATCCGATAGGTTTTTTGGAGAAAGTTTTCGACTTTGTCGCCCAAGAGAGTGATTTCCTCGGGAAAGAGACGGCTGAGAAGGAGATCGCATCGCTGGTGCGAGCTGCGACGGAAAAGAAGAAGAAGAAGAGAGACGAGGAGCAGAGGGTTTCCGAGGAGGAGAGGTTGAAAGCTGAGAAGAGGTTGAAAGAGGAGAAAGCTGAGGCGAGGCAAGAGAAGGACGTGAAAGCGGAGGATGAGAAGGACGAAAGTGGCAAGAGTGGTAAGGATTGAGACGTTGTTCTTTTAGATGTGAGGCTTGCCCTAGCATTGTTTCTTTATTTCATTCAATTTGATGCTGGGTTTAATATATATATATATATATATGCCATGTTGTGTCATGTAATCTCAATCATTTAGCATGTCATTGTGTCTGTGCTTCATAAATCATGCCACTATCCTTCTATCAATTTGATTTAGTGGTCTATATATTCTGGATTTCTGGGGCATTTTACTTTCTTACTGGGTGAGTATTGAATTTTTGGGCTTGGGAAAGAGGCTTTGAAGTGCTTGCGAGCTGTTGTATAGAGGTTAGTTATCAGTGATTTTTGTGGCCTTTTGCTGGAAACAATACAAATTCTCATATACTGTTACTACTTTAGTGGTAAAGTCTTAGGGTTTAGCTTATATGTCAAGACTCAAGACACATATGTTTAGGTTTTTAGATACTATGGAATTCCTGGCTACCTTGCCAAGCCTCTGAAACAGAGAGGCATTCACATTCCTACTCCCTGGCTTTCCATTGAAGCCAAGACAAGTTTTATCTTCTTTACCTCTGTTGACTTTGGATATGATTGTTTTCTGAAGCTTTGAAAACTTTCTCTGGTTTCTTTCTCTGGACAGTTCCTAACAAAGGTAATGGCATGGATCTGGAGAAATATTCCTGGACTCAGACGCTCCAGGAGGTCACTGTAGTTGTTCCAGTGCCGCATGGAACCAAATCAAGGTCTGTTGTCTGTGAGATAAAGAAGAATCATCTTAAAGTTGGACTCAAGGGCCAACCCCCAATTATTGATGTAAGTTTGTGCTGAGTTATATCATTCCCAGTTTTAGAAAAAAAAAAATCCTTTTTTTGATGGACATGTTTATCTTGTCATGCTTTTTGGATGACTTTTTTTTCTGAATTACTTGGCTGATGTCAATTTTAAATCTCTCAGGGTGAGCTACATTGCCCAGTCAAGGCTGATGACTGCTATTGGAGCATAGGTAAGAGACTAATTCTTCATTGATAAGCATTTGAAGTTACAATAATCCATAAGCATAGATTGATTAGTTGTTAAGCAAATGTTTTAAAAAATAAAGTTTGCACCATTCATACAGCACATGCATTGTGTCCATACATGAGCTATAAATTGGAAGTTTGGTGGTTGTAAGTAGTTTAAAGAATGGCATACCTTAGTTATTCATTGTTGCGACAATACCTCCTTTTATTGTTACTCATCATATATAAACTTGATGTTACAGAGGATCAAAATTCACTTTCTATTCTCTTGACCAAGCATGATCAAATGAACTGGTGGAAGTGTATTATAAAAGGCGATCCTGAAATTGATACTCAAAAAGTTGAACCTGAAAATAGCAAACTTGCCGACCTTGATCCGGAGACTAGACAGACTGTTGAGAAGATGATGGTAACTGATTTTTAATTTTTTTATACAGCTTGTAGTTTTTATTTTGGTGAAATTAAGTCATAACTTTTGATTTTCCATTGCCGTGTCTTAGCTTAATATCCCAGCGTATAGTGCATATGAATTCATTTAGTGGAATTGGAACTGTGAAAAATGATGTCATATCTGTACATTAGAACACTAATAAAATGTCGTCATAAAATGTTGCATCTACTAAGTCTTGTCTTAAAAGGTTGGAAGGTTGAGCCTCTGAGTAGTATACATTGAAATATCTTTAGCTGACATTGCTATGGATTTCAGGAAGTGGATATGTTAATTGGCTAATGACTCCCTTGTGCTGTTGTGCAGTTTGATCAGAGGCAGAAGTCAATGGGTCTCCCGACCAGTGATGAGCTCCAGAAGCAGGAAATTTTGAAGAAGTTTATGTCCGAGGTGAACACTTGATTCTTAGTTACTTTTAGATTGCTTAGTTGCTCATACTTAAATTGAACCTGTCGCTTTATCCGCTGCTGACTTATGCGTGCTTGTAATGTCTTGCAGCACCCGGAGATGGACTTCTCAAGAGCTAAAATATCATAAAATGTTATGCTGCTCTTGGCACGGTTTTGTAGTCTGATGTTACAAGCAGACTTATGGCCTCGTTGGCTGCTTTTTGCTGTACTCCGTGCTATTTTATCTCTCTTTAGGTTGAGAACGATGAAACTCTGTTCATAAATTTTGTGGATGAAGATATGCTTGAATAGTTAATATGAAATATTTATCTTTTTCATTGGGTTTCCTATGCAATTGTTATTGTCTTGAGCATCTATTATTCTCGATGGTGTGTGGTCTAATGTTACATGAACTTGGATAAATTGGAGGGTGAAATTTTAACAATTTAAGTGGCAGAGCTGGTCCAGTACAATTTTTCAGTAGCATTTACTTTCAATATATGCTTATCTGATTACTGTATTGACATTCCTAACCAAGATTTTCAAAATTTACGTAAAGTACATAACTTCTGTTATGGGGTTGATTTACTTGATTGACTGCTTTAAATGAATGAAAACCATTATGCTCATAGAAGCAATAGTATGTCTTGTGGAATTGAAGGGATTGATCCAGAGAGATTGGTATGGTAGATCTTATTCTTAATTGGAAAAGTTTTACGAGAGTTTTCTAGTTATCCTTTTCCATCATGGTGTTGCTTGTACTCAAGGCAACAACATCCTGTATTGTGGAGAATTCACTTTCTAGTGGTTGGGGTCCAAGAATCAATATTCCTAAAAACAAATTTTAAGATACTTGCCATATGGCCTATATAGCTAGCGTTAAAGGGGAATTTTATAAGATTGGAAAACTTATATAAACTTTATTGTTGGGTATTATTAATTAATAATAATATTATTATTGAAAGAAGAGATCGAGAAGAACAAAAGTGTTTTGTCAAATTTGGGATAGAATTGGTCCATGGAAAAGTTGAAGATATGGTTGGCAAGCTACATCCTAGGTGAGAGAGGACTCAGGTTCGATCCCTAGAGTCGACATTGTTGGGAGGGCATGACCGTTCGATCCCTAGAGTTTATATAATTAATGATACCCAACAATAAAGTTTATACAAATTTTCCAATTTTTATAAATTAATAATACCCTTGTCGATACTATTGTTGATAATATTGTTAATACTCTTATAAGTTTTCCAATCAGGACGAAGGTTTAAACAGTTTTTTCATCATCAGGACACATTTATCCTTTGTTGGGAAACAAAAAAACTGTATATAACTCTTGTCGATATGAAAAAATTCAACAAAGGATAAATGATATACCTTGTCCTGATGATGACTGTTTAAACCTCTCGACCAAAGCAAAGCTGTATCCTATGAGAAAATTGAAGATGCTGCATGATCTTAAAATGTCTTAGTTTACTTTGCATGATCTTAAACCACTTTTACTCCACATTTGAATTGGTTTAGTTTCCAGTTTACCTCATTGAGTAGTATTATTCTATCCTATTACTTGATTTTTCTTCATCTGTTTATTGTACACTTTGCATATGTTTTGTGGTCCACGTGTTTGCAAGTTGTAGTTGGAGTCTAATCTATATTGCCCTCTCCTGTGTTTTACTTGGCATATTCATTTCCTCTTTTTCTCGTTGAACAAGTGGATGGATCCTATCTTTTGGTTTTAAAAAAAAAAACAACAATAATATCAGAAATTGGCACAATAGAAGTGACGAAAATAAGAAGGCATTATTATATTGACCTAACATAATAGGGGTGTGTGTGTACTATCATGGTTCATGAATGTTCTTTTTGATGTTGTCCGACATACTTGTAGTACTCGTGTACTCATGTGCTTGTCATGCGGCACATAAGGAGAAAAAAAGATACCATTGTCCTCAAAACTCATGTTAAATTATTGATCATAAATATTTAACCCCCTAACTATAATTATTTCATAAACAAGGAAATTTAAAAAAAAAACAATTTTCTTTTACTGATGTATATATAAATCAAGAGCCCTGGTGTGTGTGTGATGAAATTGATGATTAGTAATTACAAAATTGGCATGTTGTTATCTTGCAAATGGGCTTTGGGGGCCCATGAGAGGGAATAATGTGTTGGTGGGAGTGGGATATTTTTATTTAAACATAAATGCAATAATGAGAGAGTGGAATAGAATGTGGAGGGAAGAGTGGACGTGTGTGGGAAGTGAAAGTGAAGCAAACTCCATAAGGCGACACGTATACATCCTTCACTCTCAAATGCCCCTTTCCTCATAAAGCTTGAGACTTGAGACCTGAGTGAGAGAGAGATCATTCATGGATTATTATCATGGTTGCCACCTTCATCTTTTGTCCTCTTTTGGGGCAAGTTCTTTATGCATGACTTGCCTGCCTCAATTTGATGATCACTTTCTATTTAAACTTAACTAGTATGATTTATAATAATTCAGGCCAAAATTAATCTTGTTCAAATCAAGAATAAACGGTTAAAGTTTAATCAACAACATTCATTTTAAGAATCGAATTTTGGTTATTTCTCTTAAAATGTAATTGGCTTATTACTAGTTTTTTTTTTTTAACATTACAAAAAGAGAGAAACAACTAACTTCTGAAGAGTTTGATGCTATGGAAGAATCCTCAATACACCAAGAAACCAAGAGAAGAGAATGAGGGCACAGAAACCCAACCAATGAGGCACATCCTCCAAGAAACTGGCTTCGTCAGGCAAATTGCTACAAGGTCAGAAGATCTGCTAAAAGCATAAACAATCACGAACCGGTAATCAACAGGACGTCGGTGAACAATCTTCATGAAAGTTGAATATACAAACTCAATTGAAGTAATTTCTCTCATACACTCAGAGAGGCGGAGAGTAATTATATCTCTCATATACTTAAGAAGAGAAGAACAAGTAAGAGCAATAATATCTTTTGATAAAAAAAAATAATTATATCTAAAAATAAAAGAAAGTCAAATAATAATAATGAGAAGAAGATGACAGAAGGGCTGAGAGCCTGAGAGTGAGACGCTAGAGAGCAGTTCTTTTTGAGATGGGAGCGGTTTTTTTTTTTTAAGGAGAGCAATTTCTCGTTCAATTCTTGCTTAAGTATGCGTTTAATTGAGTGATATTTGTTTGTTTTGAATTATTCAATTTAAATCTTGTGAATTTATGAATTATTAGACTGAGTTAATTTGAATGAATATTTTAAAACTAGTTATATTTTTACATCCACTACACACAAAACAAAATAGTAGGATACAAATTCAACATATACTTCCATACCACTTTACCAAGCATTCAAGTTTTATCTTGATTATTGAAGATGAGATTGAGGGAAACTGAAAGAACTAGAATTTTAAGGATTGAACGGCAGACATAAAAAATGACAAAATACTACTAATAAATAAATAGAATAATATATATCTATAGGTTTGTGGGTTGGTTCGATTTTAAGAACTCAAAATTCATGAGCAAACTCGCAAGCATGTAATTTAAAAAAAAAAAGTAATAATAAAACCAAATAATTAAATTGTAAATCCAAAACCAATCCAACTTAAGGTAACAAATTTGTTCAGCATTTCTGTTCATGCAAGTTCGTAAGTCAATATGAAATACACCTATACATATATACCCTTATCAGATTAAATATTTTGTTTTTCTATGAGAATAATGTCCAATTTTCGTGAGTAATAACACGTATTTTTCTTAAAGTTTTTGGTTACCGAAACTTGTAACTTGTAAGGAGAAAGGACTTTGCCGAATGATTTAAACTTTTAGAAGTTCTAGCTATTTATCTTTCTTTATTTTTTCTCAATTTTTTTTTATGTAAAATAATTGCTTTAACTTTTTTTTTTAGCTAAAAACAACCTCATTAAAACAAATCAAGACAAAAGCCAAAGTAGGATACAACAAAAAAAGCAAATCAACCCACATCCTCTCTAGCATACAAAGTATCACTAGCAAGGATGGAAACAAGCAAGGATGGGATTAGTAACTCACCCCCAAGAACCTAGTTTCGAACCACAAAGTTTGGCTAACTAGTAACCAAGAACAAATTTTCATAATTTTTTATAAAATAAACATATAAATTAGTTTATGAAAGATATACAAATTAATAATTCAATCTACAATATTTAAAAAACAATCATTCTTGACATCTTCAAGCAATAGTTAAGGAGGACATGCATGAGACCAAACCATATATAGTTGTTTCTATGCTTTAATTTGCAAATGTGAGATTTTAGTTGAGGAGTTCATGATAAACTAATACTAGAAATAGCATGATTGGAAAGCTGATGAAGATAATGAAAGTCACTCTCAATCAATCAATTAGTCCACAAATTAAAAAATAATGATATTTTTTTAGAGGTTATTGGAAATGAGGAATTTCTAGAGGCCATGATTGCATGTATATGGGGCTTCCATAATTAAATGTGAAAGTCTGAAAGTGGGAACAACCAATAAGACAGGAGGACATGGATGAGACCAAACCATATATAGTTCTGCTTTTTTATTTTTTAAGTATTTTTACCAAACATTAAAAAGAAACAAATTCACTAATGAAAAGTCCAATTCCTTAGATCAATCATGAGAAAATTTTAAAATTTGACAACTAACAAAATAATTTAATTTTTGTAATTATTAGTGTTTGTGGAGTTTGCATTCAATATTATATATATGTATTCAATTTAGGGAATGCATATAAATAATTTTAATTAGTAAGAACTTGCGTGTATATGTATTGATTGTATTCATCAAATCAAAGTTTCAAGTTTTAGACACTTTCTAATTCCATATCTCAGTTAATTTTACTTGCATGCTATGACTATTAAATGAAAAAAATTATGTGACTTTCTTTATATATTTGTGATAAATTTTCTTCAATTATAATATCTGTTTAGTGTTTATATTTTTCTCTTTTCTATTATTAGTTGTACAAAAAAAATATTCTTGTG
>QANZ01040553.1:53757-75901 GCA_003254925.1 Chamaecrista fasciculata | reverse complement strand
ACACATAAATAAAATGATTGGCCCTAGGGCACAATCTCCATCAATGATTGCGTCCGTGGCGTGCCACGCTGCGCAGACATTGGCGCACAACCTGACGAAAGAGGTCCCCCGCCTGAGGGAAGAGGCGAGGGTGCCCGGCGGGGTCGAGCAGCTCAAAGCACTGGAAGCTGCCAGGGACCAGGCGCTGGCAGAGGCACAGGCCAAGCGGGCGCATTTGAAGAAGCTGGAGGAAGAGAAGAAGAGGGAGAGAGAGAGGAGGAAGAAATCAGACCAAGAGGCTGTCGAGGTAGTCCGAGAGGGGGAAGCGGCGGCTGCGAGGGGGGAGCTCGAGGCGTACCAGGCAGGGGAGGCCCAGAGGATTGAGCAAGCACGCCGGGACGAGCGTAGGCAATGGTATTGGTTCTACATCAACGCGACCGCCCGTGGGTTCGAGAACTGCCGGAAGCAGCTAAATTTGTTGAACCTGGGGCTGAATGAAGCGGGCATTGATTATACCTATGAGGTGCTACCCGATGGGTAGGGAGGGCAAGAGATCCGCATGCGGGCGGACAATGACGAGGCAGACGAGCCAATGCCAGATATGTCGGATGACTGGACCATCCACGGTCTTAAGTTGGCAGAGGGGCGGTCACAGCTCAGGCTAGGGGATGATGGATACGTGCCGTCGGCGGACGTGCTGAGTACCGCGGGCAATCAAGCGGATGTCGAGCATCCGACTATAGCCGCGGACAGCGAAGGTGGGGAGGGCAGCGGCGACCATGTTCCGGATGCGGGCGCCACAGTAATTTCGGATGACTAAGTCATCCGTTGTAAAAATTTGTAGTTTGCGGGGAGTGTGTTCCCCTTTCTTGAGATGTATAGGGCGTGTATGCCCTTTTGAATTGATGAATTTTATGGTCGTGCGGCCTGAATGTTTGTGAGGCCATAAGGCCAATATTTTGATGAATATGTTTAATGTGCATGCTGTAATATTTTATCTGTTGGAGATGTTTATTTTATTTGCGCAAGTGTATGTATGTGTGTCCGCCCAACTGTGTTGGCGATCGGACTGGGGGGCTAGCCAACCACGAGGTAATGGTCCAGCATGGCGTATGAGCAACTTCTCGGCTCATTGGCGCGCGGGGCACCTGAAAGAAAGCGTGTTGAGGTGTCCCTCCTACTTTCGAGCTCTTAATTGGAGCGTGAATAACTTTCATGTTGTAAGCTATGTAGATTAGGCTGCGCCTAAATTAAAGTAATTGAGATAAGCGTAAAATGCATACGAATCGAGTGAGGGGAAAGGAGTGGCGTAAGTGTGATTTCATTCATGTGAACATCGCGGCGATCGTTACACAGTAAACGAAATGTAAAGGCAAAATGTAAAATTACATAAGAAATGAATCAAAGTGTAATGTTATTAACCGTGCGGTCAAGGTACTTTCTACGGCTCGCGACATTCCACGAATTTTCTAGTCGGCGGCCATCTAGTGTAGAAAGCATGTACGCGCCACTAGGGATAACCTGGACGATGCGGTATGGGCCTTCCCAGTTGGGGTGTAGCTTGGCGTGCGAACGGTTCAAGCGATCGTTGGCAACGTCATGGAGGACGAGGTCGCCTACTTCGAAGGACCGGTGTTTGACCCTTTTGTTGAAGTATTTTTCCATGCGTTCTTTATAGGCGGCCTGCCGGATACTGGCGATTTCGCGTACTTCTTCGAGTTCGTCTAGGGCGATCGCCCTGCAGCTTCGATTGGCCTCCTCATTGTAGTATAGAACTCTGTCGGAGAGGTAGGCGGTCTCGGCTGGAATCATGGCGGGCGACCCATAGGTAAGGGTGTAAGGCGCCTTGCCTGTAGACTCTTGAGGTGTGATGCGATAGGACCATAAGCCGGTTTGGAGTTCGTCCGCCCAGCGGCCTTTGGCGTTGTCGAGTCGGTGCTTCAACCCATTTAGGATGATGCGATTGGCAAGCTCGGTTTGGACATTAGTCGAGGGGTGTTCGGCTGAGGTGTTGCCCAAGGAAATGTCATACTCGGCGCAAAAGTCGCGAAAAGATTCGCTGACGAACTGGCGGCTGTTATCCCTGATGATACGTTGGGGAACGCCAAAGCGGGAGAGTATGTTCTGCAAGACGAAGGTTTTCATCTGAGTAAAGCTGATGGATTTGACCGGTTCTGCCTCGATCCATTTGGTGAAAACATCGATTGTGATGATAAGGAACCGTTGTTGGCCTGTGGCGGTCGGGAATGGTCCGAGGATGTCGATCCCCCATACGTCAAAGGCTAGGGGTATTCCATTGGGCCCATGTCCTCTCCTGAGATGTGAATGCGGTTGGCGTGCTCCTGGCACTTCCTGCAAGTTTTCCTCAGTTCGGTGGCGTCCCTGATGATGGAAGGCCAATAGTACCCCGAGATGAGGACTTTGCGCTTCAGAGTGGGTGCGGCTTGATGCGATCCGCAGAGTCCTTCGTGGAGCTCTTCAAGGATGAGGCGGGCATCGTCTGGCCCGACGCACCTGAGGCAGGGCATGGAGTGACCTCGTCGGTAAAGGTCGTTCCCCCAGAGGAAGTAATGGGCAGCCCGGCGTACGACCTTTCGGGCTTCGTTCCTGTCAGGCGGGAGAGTGCCATCTCTGATGTAAGTCATGATTGGCGTTCGCCAGTCAGTCGTTGTCTCAACAACCAGGACCAATGGGCCTTCAATGGATGGGCGTTCGAGGGTGGTGCGAATGATAAAAGAGCGGCCCCTAGCATCCGGCTTAGAGGCTAGTTTGGCCAAAGCGTCTGCCCTGGTGTTTTTAGAACGCAAGATGTGCGTGAATTGGGCGGCCCGGATGTGGTGACGGAGGATGCACTGTGCCTTCTCCACATATCTGAGTATAGTGGGTTCTTTGGCCTCAAAATCTCCTTTCATGTGTTCGATGACGAGCTGTGAGTCACTGTAGACGTGTACGTCCTGTGCGCCCATGGCCACGGCGAGCTCGAGGGCGGGAATGAGTGCTTCGTACTCGGCCTGATTATTTGTGGCCGGAAAGCGTATGTCGATAGCCTATTCGATGGCGTAACCGTCGGGCGACTCGACGATGACACCTGCACCGCGAAGCTTGGCGGACGAGGCACCATCGATGTAAATGTTCCATGCGATAGAAGCTGGAGCGGCGGGCGTCATTTCCGCGACGAAGTCGGCGAGAGCTTGCCCTTTGATAGCGCGTCGTGGTTCGAAGGTGAGACCGAATTCAGAGAGCTCGATCGACCAGTTGACCAGGCGGCCCGTAATGTCGGGCTGGTGGATGATTTGCCTCATGGGGCGGTCTGTCCGGACAATTATCACATACTGTTGATAGTAGGGTCGCAATTTCCTCGTGGAAACGAGTAAGGCGTACACCAGCTTTTCCAGCAAGTGGTATCGGGTCTCGACGCCTGTGAGTACTTTGCTGGAGAAATAGATGGGTCGCTGTTCGTCCTTCTCTTCGGTGATCAAGACGGAGCTCACTGCCACATCGGTGGCGGCAAGGTACACATAGATCGGCTTGCCTGGCGTTGGGGTGGTGAGTACGGGCGGTCTGCTCAGATTCGTCTTCAGCTCTTGGAACACCTTTTCACATTCGGCTGTCCAAGTGAAGTTCTTCCCTCCTTTAAGAGTTTTGAAGAAGGGTAAGCATCGGTCGCCCGACCTGGCCAGGAAGCGATGGAGCGCGGCTATGCGCCCGTTGAGGCGTTATACCTCCTTCATGGTTTTTGGCGACGTCATATCGATGATGGCTTGGCATTGATCCGGGTTGGCCTCTATCCCACGCTGGGAAATCATGAAGCCCAGGAATTTGCTCCCGGCGACCCCGAAAGCGCACTTGGCAGGGTTGAGGCGTAGTCTATAATGGCGGAGAATCTGGAAGATTTCCTGCAAGTCATCTAGGTGGTCGCCACCAGCCTTTGTTTTGACAACCATGTCATCAACATAGACTTCAATATTTCTGCCTACGTTGTCCTTGAAGAAGTGGTCCATCATTCTTTGGTATGTGGCGCCCGCGTTTTTCAAGCCGAATGGCATGACATTGTAGCAGTAGATGCCCTGTTCGGTAATGAAGGTCGTCTTGTCGACATCCTTAGGGTTCATCTTGATTTGGTTATAGCCGGAAAAGGCGTCGAGGAAGCTCAAAGTGGCGTACCCACAGGTGTTGTCCACTAATTTGTCGATGCTAGGGAGCGGATGAAGGTCCTTAGGGGTCGCCTTGTTTAGGTCCGTGAAATCCACGCACATTCGCAATTTGCCGTTGTGCTTGGGAACCAGAACGACATTGGACAGCCAGGTGGGATATTTGGTCTCCCGAATGAAACCAGCCGCCAGAAGCTTGTTAACTTCCTCCTTTGCGGCAAGCTGCCGCTCTAACCCCAAGACTCTCTTCTTTTGGAAAACCTCGGGGCGGTCGTTCACATCAAGGGAATGCATGACAAGTTTGGGGTCGACACCGGGCATGTCCGACGCGGACCACGCAAAAATATCGCCGTTGGCGAGAAGGAAGTCGGATAGCTTGCTTTCTGCTGGGCCGGTAGGTCTGCTGAAATGCTCACTGTTCGCTCCAGGTGCCCGGGGAAGTGAATTTGGACAAGCGCATCCGAAGGTGTAGGGCGTGCGCCCTCTACCTAAAATGTGAGACAAGAAACGTATAAGTAAAGAGAAGAAGATCTCATAATGGGAAGTGATTTCATTAAGTAAATAATCCGTCCGCCATGGGTAGGTCGGAGCGTACATGAAAATGATAGAACAGGGCCATAAGCATTTTAGGGAAGGGAAAAACTAAGAAAATAACAGACATGAAATGGAAAAATTGCAACTAATCTTAAGGCTGGACGGCTAATCCACCCATGTAGAGTTAGCTACAAATCCAAGGGGCATCAGCCACTGGCGTGGCCTACCTCGTCACGGAGGTCCGTTATTTCTGATGCGCTTGTGTCTGCATCCTCTTCGGCGGGCTCCGGGGGAGGAGAGTCTAGTTTTCCCTCTATGACTTGACGAGTCTGGTATCCGGGGTCAATTATGACCCGAGCCAAGCTTGTTGCGTAGCATCGGCGGCCCTCAAGTTGATCGCCTCGGAGACTTGATGTCCCCCACCGAGTAGGAAATTTCATAAGTAAATGAGCGGTGGACATCACGGCTCTGAAGGCGTTGAGGCTGAAGTGGCCGAGGATGGCGTTGTAAGCAGACGGCGCGGCTACAACAATGAAGCTGGCGTAGACTACGGATGTTCTGGATGGTGTGCCATCCCCCTCAAGCGTCAGCTTGGTTTCCAGGACTCCTTCGGCGGGCGTACGGGTCCCTGCGAAGCCGATAAGGGGTTCGTAGAAGGGCTTCAGGGCACCAAGAGGGATGCCCAGATGCTCAAATGCGTGGAAATACAGGATATCTGAGGAGGATCCCTGATCCACTAGGATTCTCCGCACGTCGATTTCGCCAATGCGTGCCGTGATGACCATGGGCTCGTCATACTCGACGGGCATCAGCTCATCAGAGGTGAAGGTGATTGGCGCATGGATATCATCGTGGGAGCGCTTGTTTGTGTAGTGCATGCACATAATTGACCGCATGATGGTCTTGCGGTTGTGGGGCGTTCTGTGCCTGTGAATCCCACCAAAGATGGTGTTAATCACGCTTCTGGCGGGCGCTTCACTCTGTTTGGTGCTTCCGCCTCTGTCCTTGATGATCTTCCTATTTTTGGGCTGAGAGGCGTCCCTGTCAGAATTTGGCCTCTTCTTCTGCTTGTATTCGGCCAGGTGGCCGTCTCTGATGAGCTGTTCAATGGCATCTTTTAGGGAGATGCACTCGTCAGTGGTGTGGCCGTAGCCATTGTGGTACCGGCAATGCTTGCTGGTATCTTTTGGGCAACCGGGCTTGACAGGGAGAGGACTTGCTATAGGGAAGATATCGAGCGTACAGCAGGCGCGCCAGATCTCCGATCTAGAAACAGTGAGAACATGGTATGTTGTGAATTTGCCCGTGAATGGCGGGCGTGAGGATCCCTGAGATGAAGATGAAGGGCGATCGTGCCTCTTCCATTTTCCATTCCCGCTCTGATTCTGACCGGCTGGCTGACTGTTCTGGGAGTCCTTCATTTTGTTGAAGCGACTCTTGGAGTCGAATTGGTTGTCCTCCTTAACGATAAACTCGCTGACCTGCTTGAGTAGTGATTCAAGCGTCTTTGGGTTGGTGAGCACCAACTCGTTGGAGACGTTTCCGGGTCTGAATCCCTGTTTAAAGGCGTGGATAGCCACGCTATCCTCCAAGTCCTCGACCTCGTGGCAGCGCTCGGAGAAACGTTTGAGGAAGTCCCGGAGACTCTTGCTGAAGCCTTGGATCAGGTCCGCCATCACAGTCGACGACTTCTTATAGATGATACTGGTAGCAAACCGTTTGAGGAAGGCGGTCACCAGCTCCTCAAAGGTGCTAATGGAGTAATCTGGCAGGCGAGCATACCAATGGAGGCCCTCCGGGCCGAGAGTGGTCGGGAACAACTTGCACATTTTCCCTTCGGTAATGGACGCCAGCTGGACAGCGGCGTTGAAGGCCTTCATGTGCAGGTTGGGATCTCTAGCGGGCTCATACGGTGTGATCTTGACGGGCATCTTAAAGCCCTGCGGAAGGATGTCGCGCTGAATGGACAACGCAAAAGGCCCCTTCTGGGGGATGAAGGTGCCAAGCTCATCTTCGAAACCTGCGGCGGCCAAGACGTGCTGAGCAGAACCCGCGGTAGCGTGGCAGCGCGCCGGGTTGGAACCCTTGGGGGTCCCACTGGGAGTGTTGTGGATGGAGAGACTCTGAAACTCGCAACGGAGGGCGTCCGTCTGCTCTTTCATCATCCTGCGTAAAATGGACATGATGTCCTGAGCTTCGAATGTGAGACCTGTGGCACCCGTTTGGGTCACGGGTCGTGCAGCTTGAGAGGGTCCCTCGTCTATGAGTTCCTCCTGTCTGTGGCCCTCCTGGGTTCCCGGGGCATGCTCCTGGGAACCAGAGGGGTCGTCCTCCAAAAGGTGATCATGGGGGAATCATCGACGTTAGCCATAACAAGATATGGTTCACCTAGTTCAACGAGATAAACGTCGATGAGTTAGCTTTTGATGAAAAGCAAAAAGGGTGAGCACGAGGGCTCACGTATGGAAAAGATGGTGGGGTGCACGTGTTGATGAACACACGGCGTGGGAGGTCCCCACGGACGGCGCCAGTGATAAACTAGAAAATGGACACACTTACCTAGTTCAACGAATGTGGGCTGCAAGAGCAAGTTGATCGTCCAAGTACCTACAAGAACTTCACAGGGGGGACCTGCGAAGAATACTCCGACGCTCAAGTTAGTGTATGAGAGATATGAGAGCAAGAGAATTCTGAAAGGTGAGAAGTGGCTAACCTTAGTCTGCTGGGTTGAGCTCTACTTATAGAGCAGGGGGAGAGTGGTGGCCAGCGCGCGAAGCGCACCACGTAGTCAGGCACGATCTCCACCAGCGGAGGTGGTGGAGACCGAGATTTGCGGGGCAAGGCAATCGTGGGTGATTACGTGTCATGTCGTGTCGCTGGGCGGGCGCCAGGAGACTGGAGAACGTGGGTGTGCCTAAGCACGTGACCCACGATCTCCCCTAGCGAGGATTGCGGAAAAAGGCAGTCGTGGGTGACTGCGTGTTAGTCTGGAGGCGCGCGCTGTGACCCTGGATGGATCACGACCGCCCCTAAGTGTGCAGAGTGCACTCGATTGGCTTGAGTGCGCCTTGCCAGGTTTGAAGGGGAGAAGGGGCCCGGTTCGAGGGCTACTTAGGCGGACGCCCAAATAGTGATGTATCAAAACTTAAACAATTCTTACACAGAAATTTCAGAAACGAAAATTAAGGATAAAGATGATCTCAATTCTCAACTAATTACTTTCTCAGAACTCTTTATTTAAGAAATAAAACAATCAAGATCTAACATCTATCCCTCTTACCATTTACACTCTATCGCTTGTATATATTTATACCACACATTATAAAAAAAAAAAATAAGAAAGAAAGAAAGAAAGAAAGAATAGGAAACTGATAATAGCCCTCATCTCCTCTAACCCAAACCATCCTGCATGGGACGTTTTCCACGGCTGTCGATTTCTGGAGCCGCCGAGCTTGTTCCTGCACTTGCAGTTGTAGTATAGTTACTGCTTGAATCTGAGTAACGCGAATCCGAGTCAGCACCGGAAGTGCCGGCTGTGGAAGTCAATGCAGAGGGCCTACGATGTCTTCGGTATCTGGAACCCGGCACTCCCGGTCTTGTCGGCTCTTCCATGTGCCCCGGCTTCTTTGACAGCATCACCACCACCCGTCGCATGCTCGGCCGGAGCTGTGGCTCCCCCTGAGTGCATAGAAGACCTAGCTGTATGCACATTGCTACTTGATCTGTTTCTGCTGATGCTGCCAGTGCAGGGTCTACTATTTCTAAACTCCTCCCTTTCTTGTAGAGCTTGTATGCCTATAAAACAAAAGAAAAGATGTTTATGTGTTAGGTTATGGATGTTTCATTTGAAAGCTACATTGATGGTTGTGCCTTGATGATTGATTCATGAACTTAACAGTTTTTATGTAATGAAGAAATTAATTTAACGTTTGGGCTAAAGTTGTCAAGCTAAGAAATTGATATTTATGTGTTATAGGGTAGGGATGTTTCATTTGAAAGCTTCACTAACAATTGTGCCATGATGACACATGTTAATAGTTTAGTTTCTTAGGCGAACAAAACAAGGGTACGCTTAAAATTTTCTGTAAAATATCCAAATAGTTAATTAGTTTCTTTCTGTTTCATAGCACAGACAAGTAACCTTCAAATCTCTTCAAGAACTAACTACAAAAGTTAAGTAAGTAGGAATATTAATTTTGGGCAAGTAGGTTTCTTGGAGAATTCTCAAGACGCGATTGGTATGTCTTGAATTTTCTTCTTCTCAAAGGTTTGAAGGTGGCAAAAGCTGTTTGGCACTCTTTTTTTTTTGTTTTTTTTCTTTTTAAATATTTGTGAATAAATGTCTTATGCTCATCATGACCGTAAAGTAATTAAACAAATAAAAAGGCCACCAAAAAGGAGAAAAGGTCAAAAAGTCTATACCTAAATCCCCACAAACAAGACATATTATTGGATAATACAATCTTACCCAATCAAGTAGATTATTGCAATCCACATCAAGGCTAAATGCTGAGTTTCTTTGGCCACTTATAAGCTCGAGAACCAAAACCCCATAGCTAAAAACGTCTGCCTTCACTGATAGATGTCCATGCATCACATATTCAGGAGCCATGTAGCCACTGTATATTTCACAATTATATAAGATACAAATATATTTGAAGCAATAAGAATTATGTCCTTAATTTCCATTTACAAATATACTTAAACAAATCTCGAAACAATGCCAACTCCCTTCCAAAATGGATGAAACTAAGAGAGGTTTATATATGATGTTTATTAAAAATAGATTTAATTAGACTGTTGGTCCCTATAGTTTATATATTAATTTTTAATTGAGTTCTTATAGTTGTAATTTTTGTAATTAAAGTTTTTAAATTATTATTTTATTTGTAATCAAGACATTATGGTTAAATAATAACAAAATTTTATGTCTTAATGACTAACGTGACAAAAAAAATGATAATTATACTAATTTAATATTTAATAAGTATTATAGTTGTATTAAAATTAATTTGCACAAGAAAAACTTTTTTTAAGAAAAAAAATTATACAACTTTGCATGAACTTTCATTTTCAGACAATGTGAAGTTTAAAATAAAAATTATATAATTTTGTGTTTAACTTTAATTTAAAGAATATATCATTTTTTTTAAAAAAAAGTAAGATATTATAAATTTTGTTGAATAAGATATGCATTAATTATTAAACAAGTTTAATCACCCTTTTCGTTTGTCACGATAATTGTTAGGAGATAAGATTTTATTATCATTAAACAATAGAGTTTACATTACAAAAGAAATAAAAGTATAAGGACTAAATTACAATAAATGAAATTATAGGGACTCAATTGAAAATTGGTATAAACTGTAGTAACCAATAAATGAATAAGACCATAAAAATTCACAGATGATAAAATATCTTTGACCCTCAAAAAAAATAATACAGGAAATTTTAACAGATCTTTCAATAATTGACTTGTTCTATAATTTTTTATAAGAGTGTGATTTTTAATCAAATTAAATATATCAGTTTTTGATTTTGATACACAATATAATAAATTTATATTTAAACCTATGGAAAAATTACAGTTGTCAGGTAAGCAATTGATAAAGGCATTATTATACTATTCTGAAATTGTCAATACTGAATCTTCAATCTTACGCTGAGTTTTCAAAGTTTGGTGAGGTGCCATAACCAAAACACCAAAAGATATTTCCAAGACGCAATAACTATTGAAGTGGTCAAAGTTGAAAAATAACATACTTGGTGCCAGCCACACGTGTGTTGACATGGGTTTGATCTTCAGGGAATAGACGAGCCATGCCAAAGTCTGCAATCTTAGGGACCCATTTGTCATCAAGCAAAATATTGCTGGCCTTGATGTCTCTGTGAATGATGCAATTGTGTGAGTCTTCATGAAGATAAAGAAGGCCTCTTGCTACGCCTGTGATTATGTCAAGCCTCCTTTTCCAATCCAGTTGCTCTCTCTTGTGGGATTCTGCAATAAAACAAGATAACACTCTCTATCATGTCTTTCTCTCTTTCTGTCTCACAGCTAGACAAGCAAACGCAACGAAAGTTCTAGATCTCGCATTGACCCACAGATACTGTCGGTCAATGGTATACAACGAGTATAAGCCCTTAAGAGAACTACACCTCAAAAACTAGTTGTTGAAGTTAGAGAGCCCAAAATCTTTTTTTTTTTCCGTAGAAAGGATGGGTATCCCCGTTACCTATCCATTTAACAGTCTAGGTGAAGACTAATCCCTTTCGGACGGGAACGAAGAGTTAAAACCCTCCTAACAATGTCAACTTCAGGGCTCGAACTTAGGTCTCTCAACTTGGGGTGCAGCTCGCTTACCAATGCACTAAATATTTGTTGGTAGAGCCCAAAATCTTTACACTCAGCAACTTCCATTATGTGTGGGACTCTTTACATAGTACAGAGGAGAGGGTCAACACTAAGAATGCAAACTTTTAGAATTATGGTATCATCAATCCTTATCTTTGTGCTAGAAGCCCCATTATACTTAAGTATATATTGTACCTTACTAGTTGAAACACACCTCTAGGCAGAAAGAATTATCCAATAAAAGCTTATGAGTGTATCACGAATTCTATCACTTGAACATACATCTTAGATGCACCGCATAATGATACCAACAAAGCTTAGATGTACCACTAATCCAAAGTTGTAGCTTAATGTGATTTTAATAATTTGCGGCCTACCATGGGAATCTGAGTTCACTAAATTATAATCTTTCTTAACGTCACTTCCCATTATAAAAGGAAAAGTGAGCCCCAAAACCAACATAATTCTATATTATAATCATACAGATTAAGTGATTAACTCACGGTCATAATGAAAAAAAAAATAAAAAGAGAGTTTAAGCCGGGAAGGATTTGCAATGATTGGTCAAAAGAGGTGTTTGGTTTAGAACTTAACTTCCGATGCCTAAGCAATTAATGGATCCAATGAACAATTCTACGTATGTAAAGTCAATCCTTTATCTCTTAAGTGCAGTCTCTTTCAGAGTTTCAACGCAACAGAATATTTAAAATCTGAAGAAAGGAAAAGATGATGAGTGGATGGATGGCTTAAGGTCAACGGCGTTGGTAATGATAATGAAGTTTACATGAAAAATTCCAGAATTCTGCAAACAATACTAGTGCTTTCTGAGTCTTTAGAAGACAAGGAAAATAAGAACTGCTTAGACTCTTTTGAGGTTTTTAAAATGGAAAAGGTACATACAGAAAGCTCCATAGTCAGCTTGCCCCAACGTAAAACTGGGTTAAACAGAAAACCCATTCACACCCTTCAAGGCTGTTAAAATTTAGACCCCAAAGTTAGTTTAATTGATCAATAAGAGTATGTATTGAATTAGATAAATTTCACTCATTTAAGAAATTTTTGAGCTAGTTTTACATTTAAAAATCAGAGAAAACAGATCAGCTAATGGATTCATTTTTCTAAACAAATAACATTTGAGTTGAATCAATTCATCTATGATCTAATTTAGCAGAACAAAGGATGGGAATTTTGGTATAGAAATGCTTACTGAATAGAAGCTTGTCAAGGCTCTCATGGGCAACATACTCATACACAAGTAGCTTCTCAGTGCCATGGACACAGTAACCCAACAAATTCACCACATTTCGATGCTGCACACGAGCCAACAATTTGGCCTCATTCATGAACTCTTTGTTCCCTTGATTTGAGCTTTGTGATAACTTTTTCACTGCAATCTCTCTTCCATCATCTAACTTCCCCTGTAAGTGAGAAAGGAAAAAGAAGGGCAAAATTCCTCACTAAAGTTAGAATGAGTCCGTGGGTTTTGGTTTACCTAGCCAAAGTAAAACCAAAGACCAAGTCATTTTTTCCTTATCAAAGAGGGGATTGAACATGCACAATGATTAGAAAGCTAATTATGTTTACAGGAATTGATAATCTCTTTGATTGCATCCAATCTTGATTTACTTCTCAAAATTCCAAAATCCTCAATCGTCAATCATCAAACCCCTCTTTGAGAATCGTAAACTTGAACTAATTGAATAATTTTCTTTAAATTTTCCGGGAAACCAAACATAAATAATTTATAAAGCTGTTCATAAACCCTACCTTGTAGACGGGTCCAAATCCTCCCTCCCCAAGCTTATGATGAGCGTGAAAATTTTTGGTAGCGGCAAGCAAAGTTTCATAGGGAAAAATTTTCTGCTCCTGTGCAGCAATTCTCTCTAAATCTTCTTCGTTGCTTCCCTCTATTCAAACACAAAACAGAAGAAAAAAAATAAAAAAACCCTATCAGAATGAACACTCAGCGACCAGAAGATTCATAAAACTCAAAGAAAAGAGAGTCCAAAAAGAAAATAAAGGGAATTTGAGTTTTGTTTGCTACCTTTACTAGAACCGAATTTGAAGGGCTTGATGAGATTGTGAAGAAAACTATTAGATTTAGTCATGGTGTTTGTTCAGGGCTTCCAAAACCAACCCATGAAACAGAAAACAGAGGAATCTTCCAAATGAAATTGAAAATTGGGTAAAGAAGATGAATAACCCCAAATGAAATTATGAGGTGAAGAAATGAAAGAACAAAAATAATCTGGAGAAAAATGAAATTGGAAGCGTGTTTGTTGACTCAGTGACGCCTTCTTGACTTAGTGATGATGATTTTATTCTCTTACTTTTTTTCTTTTATTTTCACAAAGATCTCTCGTAGTCTTTAATGCATTCAGATATACATGAAGAAGAACACGAAAACAGGAAAAGAAAAGTCAGAGCAAAAACTTATTAATTTTCACATTACTACTCTCTCCACTACGAGCAACCTCGCACTTTCCAACTCCTGAAAACCAGAAAACTACGTTGCACATTCATAAAGAAGATGCTGTCACTGCTTCAACCTCGCACTTTCAATATGGAATTTTTAGATTTTGAAGAAATTTATTTCTTTTAGCCTCTAAATTTATAGAGAATTAACAAAAATTAAAGAAATAAACAAGTCGATTTCTATATAAAATGGTTTTAAAATTTGGACTGATTCCCAAATTAATAGAGTTTGGATCATTTTGTTATTTTTTTTTTTGTAGGATAAAAATTTAGGTGAGGGGATGACGCCCCAGTTCAGAGTTAAGGCAGACCTCCAGCACTAAAAACACTTATAAGGTATTTACAGATAATCCAATATTATTTCGTTATTGGTTTAACTTAATGATAGAATTGATCAAATTTAAAAATTTAAATATAGAATTTTATTAGAAATATTAATAATATCAAGGATTATATTTTAGTTTATAAAGTATACATTAAAGATAATATCAAAACAAATATTTTTTATTTAATCACTATTAAAAAATTGTTTTTAATTTAATCCTACTAAATATCCTTAGTAATATTTCAACAAAAATTATGATGTATATATGATCACGCAAGTCGCGATGCGCACCAAAAAAACCGGTTAGATATGAAATATAATGGACTTGTCGGGTCGTATTCTCTCAAGGACTCCGCCTATATGGAGTTCAAGCGATTCCAAGAAGCCAGAACTAAAGAAAATGCAATAAAACTATACACTAAACATATCAAAATTGGTTGTAAAAAGTTTGTTTAAAGGACTAAAATAACTAAGGGCTAAAAGATCAAAAAGCAAATCAAAACAAACTAAAAGTTGGAAAGATCAAAAAGGGAAAACACTCAGAGTAATATAATGGATGGATTCGGCTCTCATTGCACACCAAATAATATCGAGAGTTTTGCAAACAGGGACTAAATTGAAATGCCATGAAAACTCATAGAAAGGTTCAATTAACTTAATCAATCAGTTCTTAAACAAGTCCTTAATTAACCAAATTAATCAAACCAAAATCAAATTAGTCAAAATTCCTTGAGCTAATTTAATCAACAAACATACATTCATCAACTAAAATAAATCACACAATCATCGCAACCCGATAGAGCTAAACAACATAGAATATCAAATTAATGACTCAAAGTGTGTGATACAATAGAGTTCAAACTCAATAAATATAAACTAAATCATCAATTACATCAGAGTTTCTACAATGTCTACCAACAAAAGTAAAACCCTAAATAAAAAGACGATAAAGTGTAGAAAAACTCCCTAAGACGATAAAATCGATGCTCAAGCCTCATCCTCCACGCTCTGAGTAAGGAATCTAGCCAACCAATGGGTGGAGAGTAGCTGCTGGGCATCCTCCCCCAAGTGATTTAGCCATGAAAGGTGAAACAAGGTGAAGATGAAGAAGAAGAGAAGAAGGGGCGTGAGTTTGGTGAGGAAAGAATGAATTAAAATTGAGGGATAAGTGAATGGGTATGTTTAGGGCTGAATAGGGTCGGTTTTGGGCCATAATTTTGGGTCTTTAAGGTTAGGAACCAGGTCATATAAGTTAGGAATCGAATCGGGTCAGATATTATAAGTTTATGCAGAATCAGCGTTCTTGTCGGTTGTGCTATCTAGCAAGCTAACTGGCAAGATTTTAAGGTGCTTGCTGGAATTTTGCTCGCCAGATTTCCACCAGATGAATTATCTGGCGAAACAACTGGCAAGGGTCTAAAAGTAAGGTTTCTTCACCGTTTCAATCTCGACTTGATTCCGCTTCGATCCCAGCCTTTTTCCACTTCAATCCTTGGGTCTTTAGCTCCTAAAAACTTACAACTGCACTAAGATAAACATGTAAAACCTCAAGATATAATTAAATACTTAAACACGAGAAAATTACACTAAAAATCGATAAAAAAACCAAAATACAATTGTGATCTCAATGCAACAATTATCATATCTAGAGGCCTAAAACACCTAATATATATTATAAAACATCATAAAGCACATCCATAAAACTCTAGATAGCATGGTATAAACCGACTCGGTAAATATATTATTGGAGTTTCTTTTAAAAACTCATTGCCCCTGCACATGATTACATGAAGTTCTATGCTACTTAGAGTCGAAATTATTTATGAAGATTAAATAAAAAAATAAATATTAAATAAAAGAGTGTAGGTATTAAAACAACTCAAATCATAAATTTAATTAGATCAAAGTGTAATTTTGGTCTTTTATCTTTAAGATAAGTTGCAATTTAATCCTTTATCATCTTTTGTGAGTTTGGTCCTATATCTTTCCTAAAAATTTCACTCTCTAGTCTAAATGACTGAATATGGTAATATCTTTCTCGCGTTAAGTCTCATTGCAATGACTTTAGACCTATAGACTATTCTTAATGAGTCATTTTTTTAATTTGTTCAATTGAGCTATTAGCAAATAATGTTAAATTGGACTCCAAAAGTAGGCTACTCGTTTCACAGTAAAAAAAAGTTAAAGAAAGTCATATCTCTCTCGTTTCAAGTCTAATTATAATGCGTTTAAAGTTATGTGTTACTCTTGACAAAATTTTTTTTTTTCAGTCGAGTTAAGATCAACTATCTTCGACTATTAATCTTTTGTCACCACTATTTTCATTGAGGTTATTGATTTTGATTGCTTAATTCTCTCATTCAAAGTTTCATATAGTTAGGTTAAAAGTCTAGGTCTTGATGCTTCAAGACTACTTTAGAAAGTCCTTCGTGTGTGATAAATTTTTCGATATCTTTCTGTGAGCTGGGATGGTTGATGCTAGATTACCCTAAATGTTTTGGGTTTTTTGGGACTGATAATTATCGTAGAAGTGAATTAGCAATGGCTCATTTACTTAGAACTAGTAATGAATGCATTCATAGGGGTGAATGATAAAGAATATTCCATATCTTAAGTAATATGATGATACATTTACATAGATGAATATCAATGTGTTACATGTGTATGTTTTAGCATCTTGCTAATGGCTACGAGTCCGTTTGGTTCACCTCCTTTAATTCTCTTTTATCTCCGGCTACCATACTAGAGCTACAAAATCATTGGTCGTTTATTTTGCCAATATCTTTTACTCATTTATTTCTCACCAATATAATTTCAATATTTTTTCTTTATCTGCTCAAATAACTAACATATCTCTACTCAACAATTTATAATTACTTATTCTTTGCTATATAATAATAAAGGGTTAGTCTAAGATGCAAAGTTTGATTCTTAACATGAGATATAATAAACAAATAATAACTTTTTTAACTAATTAAAATTGTAAATGGAGTCACATCACTAGTTACATACAACTAACTCTTCCACGTGTCATTATTTTATTGGCTCATGACCCATTACATCTTATGTCAAGAATCAAACTTTACATTATAGGCTAACCCGATAATAAAAATACATAGATGGCATATTTGTAAATGGCACATATAAGAGATTTTCCCTTTTCCCTTCTTTCTTCTTCATGTGTTTTTCTCCTTTGTCGTGTTTGTTCTCCGTTCGAGT
The DNA here is from genome assembly GCA_003254925.1 of Chamaecrista fasciculata. Classification (NCBI taxonomy): domain Eukaryota; kingdom Viridiplantae; phylum Streptophyta; class Magnoliopsida; order Fabales; family Fabaceae; genus Chamaecrista; species Chamaecrista fasciculata. The sequence goes on along the minus strand of QANZ01040553.1, from coordinate 58,866 downwards.
TGTAGTGGTGAATCGGTCCTCTTCCGTCGTTCGTCGTGATGTACGCTCGTCGTTCGCCGGTCATCATCGTCATGACAATTATTAAGACATTGTCTTTCTGCTCGATGAGTTGCTTCATTCCTCAAATTAGTCAAGCCCTTTATTCATTTGCCTCTTTTCTTTTCGTATGTGTCATTATGGAATGGGGATGTAAATTGTTAATAAGAAGTAGATGAATCTGCAAGGTCATGCTTTTGGTCCTCTCTGGATCTCTTTCATAGTTGTTTATATTATGGTGGTCATACTCGTGTTGACTCTTATCTTTACGAAATGTCTCAATTTGATCTTATATATTTTGGTCAAATTACAGAATTGGTCTTATGTTTTTATAAAATGATCAATCATTTGTTGATACTTTTGCAAAGATGACACTACTTATACACCGGATCCAAAGATATAGGATCAACTCTGCAACTGACCAAAAGATATAAGCTCAACTACAACAAAAAAAATATAAGACTAAATTGGAAACTAACCTAAAGATATGAGAACAAAAGTGTAACAAAAAAATATATGAGACGAAATTGAGAACTGAGCAAAAAGATATGAGACCAATTTCACTTTGACGTATATATATATATATATATATATATTTGAACCAAAACTAAAGCAAATTTTAATTTTCATATGGTAGTTTCATGGAAAATAAAGTAATTCATAAATGAAATAATTGAAATCCAGATTAATTGTACTTATATTTATACATGATATGCAAAATTAGGCGTTGTATACCATGCATCTATAACTCTTGATAAGTTGTTGAAACACAACACAATTACATCATTTATGCCAAATACAACTGATGCATTATTGGTTTTAACATCATCAATATTATAACTTTATAATTTTTATTTTAATCAGTTTTGAACAAATAATAATAATTATATGATAAATAAACCTCAGTATCAAAATTTGTTTTTTGGCCAACTCAGTATCAAAGTTTGAAAATTATATATTTAGAAAATATTGGAATTAAATTAACAATTTAAATAAACATACAGATAAATAAAATAAATATCTCAACATCATTGATATCTTTTGGCCAAAAAAAAAACTTCAGAGAAATCTTCATTTTAATTTGTAGGTGTTGTGAAAAACAATTGTTAATATATCCAAACCAAATATTTTAAATCTAGAAATGTTATTATGCAGATAACCATAAATCTACAAATTTCAATAGATCTAGAAATGACTTGGCGACTTTTTTTTTTTGAAACAACGCGCGAAAGGCCTAGATAAAACTAAAACAACCATTGGTAAAGGATAAAATATTAGGGAATACGTGTTGTAACTTGAGGGTGTGCGGGTTAGGGTCCACGTTCCAGGCGAAATCAGCATCTTGCAAGAAATTCCTGATGTCTTGGGCAAGAACTTCAAGGTGAAATCCCAGAGCTTTGACCGCCCCTCCATTGAGGAGTCCTCTCTGGACTTTGAACGTGATATTGCGCCTAAGTCGAGTTCGTAGATTGGACAGACAGAGCCTAGTAGCTTTAAGGGCTGAATGAAGGATTGGCCCATCATTTGTTTCGCTGAAGTAGAAGTCTAGAATAGCATTGTCCTGCAGGTGGCGGAAAAAACCCACAACATTTTTATGTCGTTTCTTGCATTTGTACTAGGCAATGTACACAATGTCCACCTGATTAGAGAGATTCTGGCTGACGACTCGCCTATGGTTCAAAGGCCTGGGTTGGTGATGGGTGACCGTCTTGAGATCTTCTATCTGCTGTAGGGTGAGTGTCCAGTTATTGATGATAACAGAAGCATCTGGTTTGAAGTCGTCGAACAACCTTACCTTATTTCTGTGGGAGTAGATGGCCCATGCGAATACTAGGAGTTTGACAAACCTCTCAGGGCTAATATCTAGCATACTCTCAAGCCAAGTGGCAAAGCCAATGGAGTTATAAGAGTCGGTTCTGAGAGACAGAGGCGAGCCAAACCAGGTGGCTCTGACAAAGTCACAACCGAGGAAGAGGTGATTCGTGTCTTCGGTGTTGGAGATTATTGAACAAATGCAGCGGAAAAAGTAAAATTAAAAATTTTTATAATCTCCTCCAAAGGATCCACTACTTGTGTTTATACCGGAGAGAAAAGACGTTTACCTAAATCAGACGGTTGCTTTAAAAATCGCAATCCCAAGAAGTCCACAGACTCGTGTCCTTCCTCTGCCGGTGATCCACACGAACAGTTTGGTAGATACTCAAGTGCTAGCCTCTTATCTCTTCTCCAAGATATTATGGGAACCGATCTACAATCTTGGAATTTCAAGAACACTTCTTGAAATATCCAAGAACTCAAAGTGGCGCACCAAGAACCAATTTCTTGGCCACTGACTTTTAGGGTTAGCGCCTCTCTCTCTTCCTCACACACAAATCGCCTCTAAAACCCTAAGTGTAGGGTTAGTCGAACTCTCCTTATTTTCCTCTAGGGTTAGGCGACTTTCCTTCTTCTCTCTTCTCTTAGGTTTAGGCTACTTTGGTGTGTATTTATAGAGTCTTCATTCCTCAAATTAGGGAATCACCAAATCTTGATTATAAGATTACATTAATATTATAATTCAAAATTAAAAGGCAATCTCAATTTAAATTTCAAGATCATATCTTGAAATCCATAATGCACACTTCCCATTGGTTGGAATGAGTCAAGAGGATTTGAATTCTTAATTAAAATATTACACTAATATCTTAATTCAAAATTCAAAATGCATTCTTGAAATTCAAAATGCAAGATCAAATCTTGCATTTGATTCTTTAAGTATGCGCCACCCTCCTTGTTATTTTATAGGAATTTAATAAATAAGAAAACAATCCTAACTCTTAGGAAGTTATAACCAACTTTATTAATTTCTTTAACAAATTGAATTAAAATATTACCCTAATATCTTAATTCAAATTCAAATCTTGAATTCAAATTTTAATCTTGAATTCAAATTTAAATATTGAATTCAAATTAACAAAATCATATTTCATTAATCTAATTCAAGAGTGAGGCGCCACCCTCCTCTTGTTATCTTTCAATATTAGAGAATTTAATAAATCAATAATCCCCTAACTCTTAGGAGACTTAGTCAATTCATCATTCCCCAATATTTTAAATAAGAATTCAATTGTAAATAGATTAATCAAATTAACTATTAAACAGTTAATATATTTAAACTTGTCTAACAAATTTAAATATCACAAATGTAAATTTTATTTAAAACAAGACTTCATATCTAAGAGTTATCAGCCTAGAGGGAAATCATATAAATGCATCGAAAAGGCAAGAGTGATAAAATGACAGAAGCTACAATCACATACAGACAAAAAGCATTAGGAAAACGAAAAGGGGAGAGAAACAAACTCAGTTCCACGTAGCGCACCAAGCAGACACGCCACTTTCAATCCCCGATAAAAACGGAGGCGTAACTGACACTGTGAGTTGTTTCCGAAACGAGTAATAATGGTGACTAGTTATGAGCTATTACTGCTAGTTTCCTGTAATAAATGTTGAGGAGAGACAAAGATGGGATCAATAAGTGTGGGGATCAAGTATTACACAGAAGATTTGAAGGCTGGATGGGATTGGAGGCAAGGATTTGCGTAGGAAGATTGAATCCTAATTAGGGTTTGGGGGAAAAACTCAGTCGCCAGAAGACGAGGTAAATTGCAATTTGGTACCCTGTGGTTAGAGGCGGTTCCCCTTTGGTACCCTGAAAGAAAAATTTTTGCATTGTGGTACCCCGTGGTTTGCTCCGTTAGCGATTTGGTCCCCTGAGGTTTTTTTCTGTTAGAATTTAACGGCAAATGTACGTTAAAATGTCAAAAATCTCCCAACAAGTCTTCTCTTATGCGTTTAAGTCCTTCCCCTTTACTAAAAGGGATCAAAACATAAAGAATTAATTATAAAAGGGTCTTTAGAATTNTAAATCCTAAACCCTAAACCCCTAAAACTTATTTTTTTTAATCTTAATCTTCATCTTCCCAATTTAACATAAGTTCCTAATTTTATTTAATACCTAAACCCCCTAATTTTTTATCTTTTAATCATCTTCTTCATTTTCATCTTCATCTTCATATTCATCATCTTCATCAATTCATTTCATCTTCACTCCTAAAACTAAAAAAAAATTCAGGGACTAAATCGATTCCTCCCCTCTTCTTCATATTCAACCCTCAACTTCATCAATTCATCATCTTCATCCTCCACCTTCGACCAATCATCTTCATCTATCGCCATTGACGTCGAAGACCAATCCAGATCTGGATTCTAGAACAATCAAAAGGGACCAAGAAGAACGAATCACTAGTAGAACAGCAAAAACAAAATCAAATCCAAACAACTTCATCCAAAGCGAAAACGAAATCAAATCCAAGCAATTTCTAGAACAATCTCTCTCTCTCTCTCCGGAATCCGAAAACGAAATCAAATCAAGCAACTTCATTGAAATCAAATCGAAAATGAAACCGAATCCAAGATTAAGTGACGAAAACAAAATCGAAGCGAGCCAAAACGAAATCGAAATAGAAATCGAAAATGTTCGCCGTCACGAACGACCTTCGCCGGAAACTGAACGGCCTTCTTGTGACAGAGGATGAAGGTGAACTGTTGGCGGCGGCGATGTCAAGCGGCGTCGATGAAGGTTCTGCAAAGGAAAGAGATGGAAGGTTATGCAGAGGAAAGAGATGAAGGTTATGCGGTGATGAAGCTTCGTATTAGGAGTTTTTTTTTTCTTTTTTTCTTTTGTTTATTTGATGAAGGTTTAAAGGAGAGAGGGAAATCAGTCCAAAAAGAAAAAAGGAAAGAGGGAAAGATTGATGATGTGTTTGGAAGACTTAAGGGGTTTAAGGTTTTTTAGAATTTTTAGAGTTTATTTTTAATTTTTGGATGAAGGTTTAGAGGGAGAGAAAAATGATGATGATGTGTAAAAAATTGTAATGTGTAATTTTTTTAGGGTTTAGAGTTTAGAGTTTAGGGGTTTAGGGGTTTGGAGTTTTAGGGTTTAGGGTTTTTAATATTTTTAAGGACTAAATTGGAATGTTTTGAAGAGTTTTGGGACACTTTACAATTTTATTTTGAGGATTTGAGATTAAA